>PVKU01003380.1:0-28984 GCA_004027475.1 Anoura caudifer | reverse complement strand
TTCAAAGAATAAGGGCTTGGTGATGATGAACTCCTTTTACTTGACCTTATCTGAGAAGCACTTTACCTGCCCTTCCATTCTAAATGACAGCTTTGCTGGATAGAGCAATCTTGGATGTAGGTCCTTGCCTTTCATGACTTGGAATACTTCTTTCCAGCCCCTTCTTGCCTGGAAGGTCTCTTTTGAGAAATCAGCTGACAGTCTGATGGGAACTCCTTTGTAGGTGACTATGCCCTTATCCCTTGCTGCTTCTAGAATTCTCTCCATTTTAATCTTGGCTAATGTAATTATGATGTGCCTTGGTGTGTTCCTCCTTGGGTCCACCTTCTTTGGGACTCTCTGAGCTTCCTGGACTTCCTGGACTTCCTGGAAGTCTATTTCCTTTGCCAGATTTGGGAAGATCTCCTTTATTATTTGTTCAAATAAACTTTCCACTTGTTGCTCTTCCTCTTCCCCTTCCGGTACCCCTATAATTTGGATGTTGGAATGTTTAAAGATGTCCTGGAGGTTCCTAAGCCTCTCCTCATTTTTTTGAATTCTTGTTTCTTCCTTGTTTTCTGTTTGGTTGTATCTTTCTTCCTTCTGGCCCACTCCATTGATCTGAGTCCCAGTTTTCCTCCCATCTCTATTGGTTCCCTGTGCATTTTTCTTCATTTCACTTATTGTAGCCTTCATTTTTTCATGTAATTTGTGAGCAAAATCAACCAATTCTGTGAGCATCCTGATCACCAGGGCTTTGAACTGTGCATCTGATAGGTTGGCTATCTCTTGGTCGCTTAGATGAATTGGCTCTGGGGCTTTGATTTGTTCTCCGGTTTGAGCCATTTTTGTTTTTTTTGTTTTTTTTTTTTTTGTCTAGTAGCGGCTGTTACGTCATGAGGGGTGGAGCCTTAGGTGTTCCCCAGGGTGGGGCAGCCCAGTTGCCAGTTGCTGGGTAGTGACGCTCTATGTGGGGGCAGGGTCTGAGAGGGAACAATGGTGCTTGCTCTGCTGTCTCTCGGATTGCAGTCTCTTTCGTCACTTCCCCTTCACATGGGTTATCTGCGCGTGAATGTTGGACCACCTAGTCAGCCAGCCGCCTTGCACGGCCTCACTTCTGCATGGTTGCCACTCCATCCCCGGGGTCCGCTAGCCACCACCTGTGCACCTGGGGTCTGCCAGCCGCTGCTGCCTGCGTGCCCGGTCCTCACCTCCGCTTTTTCCTGCCGCTACTCTGCCCCTCTGACCGGTCTGGGTGAATGGTTGTTGGATTTCCGTACAGTTCAATTTTCTATCACTTCTGGTTGTTTTCTTGTTTCTAAATCTTTGTTGTCCTTAATTTTGGTTGTGAGAGGAGCCAGTGTGTCCACCTATACCTCCATCTTGGCCGGAACTACTCCCCAACAACTGTCTTAATGTAAACACCATGAAATAAAAAGAGGTGGCACAGCACTGCACCTCATTTTGTTTACTTTTGGGAAAAGGCAGGTTGTATCCAAGGAACAACAGCTCTGCCGGCCACCAGTCTTCTGTCTGTCATCCAGGAGAACGGATTCATGAGATATACGCAGAAAAATGAAGTCTAGTCAATCCACAATAAAATTCATGTTTAGCTTTCTTAATCAACCTATAAGAGCTGTTAATAAGCAAGGAGTGTTGACTGATTTGAATGCAAAACTTTTCCTTCCCTTGCCCCACGCATAGAACTTCTAAAAAGCAAGGGCATTTTATTTCCTGCCACCCATGCCAGGCTCATGCCCACTGTTTCCCTGCGGCTTGATCATTCACTCAGCGAGGGTCTGTGCTGACTGCTGTTCTCAGTGCTTAGTGTGCATGAGTGAAAACAAGAGACTGAGATCTCTGCCCTTGTAGAGCTTACATGGGGTGGAGATGGGGGAATAACTACAAACATGTAAATAAGTACATTTGAAAGCATGGTGATTACACAGCAGGTGATAATGCTGGGAACAAGTTCACTGAACTTCGTGTTCCGTGGGGAGCTGGCCTTCTCTTTATTGTTGAGTGTGGCCCATGAAAATGTTCATGTAACAGAGTAGGACTTGCAGTTTCGCGGACCACTTGACATGGTCATCTCTGTAGGAGGCTGTGGTAGAAAGTACCCACGGGTTAAACGTGGCACAACGGGGACGAACAAGCTCACGGGAGCAGACTGCGCGGGAAGTCGGGTGCAGACCAACAGCCTGAAGACTCCCGAAACAGGGTCATGATAGAGATCGGCTGCCAGTGCCCGCCACTGCAGGGCCATGTTAGAATTTTCAGTGTGACCAATTCTCCAGCACCTCCGCAACTCCCAATGCCCAAGGCCAAAAGAAACAGTGTGGAGAAGGCTGATTACTAAAGTCTGAGCTGACAGGAAAAGGGTGTGGAGTGAGCAAGAGATTATCTCCAGAACTTGGCGGAGATGAGGAGTGCCGTGAAGACAGAAATGTGACTGTGTTCCCAGCCCCAGCGGAACGCCAGCACTTTCAGGAGGGGACACGCAGTGAACAAGCCTGGGCTGGGAGTGAACATCCCTGAAGGGCCCGCCTGTGCTTCGTCTCTGCTGAGCCTGCCTCGTCCCACAGCAGCCCCTTTGCACCCGGGCATCGGTTTCTACAATGAAGAAACAAGAAACGTGCATCGCATTACGCACTTTCATTTTTAAACTATAGAAACCTTTTTTCCTCCAAACAAAATTTTCTTTGGAAGCCCATATATAAAAAACTTCAAAGCAGCAGCCATAATAAAACAATAATAAAATGGTCTGATCAGAGCCGGGCAGCCATCTTCCATTGTAAAAGCTCTGCAGCTTCAGAGGACGCGCTCAGAGCGGACGGAAGGTTTCTACAGTCCCTCCTGACTGGAACATTTGACAAGTTTTCCGGGCTGGGGTGCTGGGGCTCAGGGCTCCGACCCACCCGGGAAGGCCTGTGACATCTGAGGCATGTGAGGCCTACTTTCTTTGAGAAATTATTCTTCAGCAGGTTAATTATATGAGACTGTTTTTTTTTTTTGGGGGGGGGGTTCTTTGGTGAACTCCTTTTGCTCTTTAAAATTTTATTTTCTGTTTGATAGATTATTTGCATGGAGGACATTTTGAGATCCATTTTAATCAAGTGCGAGTGCCTGCCACCAATTTAATACTAGGTGAGATACTTTTGCAAAAATGATTCTACGGTATTGTGTATTAAGATATTTCAGGTCTAAATATGGAAAAGATAGGAAGTCCACTGTAATTTCATTTTCCCTCTTAGTCCATTTACAAGGGAACATTTTTCTATTTTGTGGATTTTCCCAGATAAAATGTTTTATTAAAGTGTTTGTGGGTTTGCATCACATCAATTGAAAACATAGCTGAAACATTATATAGTTCAGAGCAACACACTGTTTCCTAGAACATGATCTTCAGCCTCTCCTTGTTTTAAGAAAACCTCAGCACTCTCAATTCAAGATGCACACATGTTAAAGCGTAATAACTTTGAACACTGTGAGGCTGGAATGACTCCACTCTCTCGCTTACTGGAATCCCTACCAGCCTTCAGGGATCTCAAACGGCGCCCCTCTCAGGGAGGCGTCTGTGTTCCCATGCACTCAACAAGCCCGGATGCCTGTGCCTGCCCCGCCCTGAGGTTGTAGTCTCTCCCTCCTGCACCTGTCTTTGTCCTTCTCCGCATCCCTCATGCTTAGCGTCCTTGTCCCCAGTCCCTAGTGTAGGGACTGTGTCGAACCGACCTTTGGAGCCATCGTGACATTGATAGATAGCTTATGCACAGCAGGTACTCAGGAAATAGTTCTTAAGTTTGATCACATTTACTAACGGCGGTTTAAAAACTGAGCGATCAAAAGTTCCATCAGTCTATAATGAACCTGGTTGTAGAAGTGACTTTTTCCCTGCCAGGACGCCCTTTATCTGTACTGAGGGCAGCTTGTCATTTGCTCAGGATTTGTGTAAACGATACAACACGTGGGCCATAGTTACTGTCATGCTCCCTTTTCCTCCTCACAGGTGAGGGAAGGGGATTCGAAATCGCCCAGGGCCGCCTTGGACCCGGCAGAATCCATCACTGCATGAGGGCAGTGGGTCTGGCAGAACGTGCTCTGCAGATCATGTGTGAGCGGGCAGCACACAGGGTGGCCTTTCAGAAGAAACTGCATTCCCACGTGAGGATAATTATTTATTTCAACTTCTTATGGCCCAACACACTACGCTAACCCTGAACCAAACAGCATTTCTTGGTCAGAGAGATTTCCTCTATACAAACAAGGTAATTCTTTTCCCCAAAGCATGTTTACGTCTGCATTTGAATATAGTCTGATGAGAGAGAGTTATCTGTGTGAAAGATTAACTCCTAAAGTGCTTCAGCACCTCAGCACACAGAGCATGGACAGATTCCCATTTTCAGAGGGGAGTCTCAGAATTCCTCAGATTCCCATTCTCTAGAGCACCTGGCACGTCTGTGAGAGCCAGAGGGATTGCCTTGTCTTTGGGCTTTCTGGGAGGAGTTAGGGTAGGTAAGCGTCAGGACAGAGCGGACTGGCCTAACACTCTGTGCGAGGAGAGAGACCTCAGAAGGGAGCAGCCAAGTGGAAGTGGAACCGACTCCTGCTGGGACGTCTCTGAGGTTTTGAGCTCTCACCCATAAGTCACGCACAAGTCTGTTGTTTGCAAAGCACAATAAACAGCATTGTGTGTAGGCAATGTAATAAAAATTAGGGAACATTTATCAAGACAGAAGAAGGTATCATTTCAGACTTCCTTGGAAAACTTTTTACGAAGTGGGATATGCAAGTCATTCCCCACAAAGCCCTTCTAATTTTTAAGAAAACAAGAAAAATTAGCATTAAGTATTTCACGCTTTCCATTGCTAACATGTTAGTGTCAAGTGTGTCGTGATGAAGTTGTCTTTGTGTTTGTTGGACATGTGTACTTTAGTACATTGATGCCCTTGTGAAGTATACTTGTGACCATCTTATAAAATTTTGCAGTGTATTTTTACTTTAAATTTCTATAGGCTATATATTTTTTGTCAAATATTTTCAGCATATCTATGATTTGGTCATAACATTGTTCTTAGAGAAACAAGGCACACACCCAGGAGTCATTCATGGGGAACCCCTTTAGTACAGAGCAAGGGCAAGGGTTCCCCTGCCGGATGGGGTCTGTGGGAGGAGGGAAGCAGGAGTGAATTGGGGCCATGGGTTCTGCTCCCCACTGCGGCTGGAGGAGGAGAGAAGACGTTGCTCAAGGCACTCTCACCTCTTATGCTCTTCTGGTTCCAAGACCTTGTCCCACCCCTGGTGCAGGGTGAAGGGAGGACGCAGGAAGGCTGACGGACAGACAGGCATCTTGAATATGTAGAAGCACTCTGCTCAACTGCTGCTTTCAGGAGACAGGTGTTAACACTGTATTAAAGGGAAATTTCCCTCCTGCTTTTTCAAGTTAATGTTTCAAGCAGAACAAGCCTGGGCTTTTCAGAAATATGACTCCCTTCACTGGAAACTTCTTGCATTTGGCACAAAGAAAATGATCTGGCAGAAGTAGAAAAGATGTGTATGCACATCATAAACAGAAATCTGGGCCAGCTTGTGTGTGTGTGTGTACGTGCGCTCGAAATTAACATTCCTTTTCCCTGAATTCAAAGACTCCTTCCAGCTGCCTTGTAAATATTCCAGGAGATAAAGCTAACAGCTCTGTACCAAAGTTCTGTCTTAATGAGCCACCTGGCAGTTCCTTAGAGCACTTTCTACCCACTTAACCCTTTTTAGCAAATTTGGGGTCTGTTCATGACATTGTAATTACCCAGTTTTACAGCCATTGAAACAAAACTCACCGCTGATGGCTTGTTTGAAGGCGGAGTCATGGAAGCCAAGGGACACCACAGGGGAACGGAGCTTGTTGCTGGCCCAGCTCCTTACTTGGCATCCGGATACCACCCTGGCATGGGTGCCGAGGCTCCCCATTACAGCACTGGTGTGGGTGGGAGTGTTGCTGGCATGAGCAGGGGCAGGGCTGAAGGGTTTTCCGTGGTGTCTGGCTTGGGCACGGTGGTTATTCCACGTAGGTCTTCTTTCTGGCTGGCTGCCCCTGCCCAACCCCTCAGCTACAAAGAGTAAGCTTTTCCTGGGCTGTTTTTTTTTTTTTGCATAATTCTTTGTGCAAAATTCCAGGTAATTCCAGGCTGCTGGCTTCCTCAGCCCCAAGTCCAAGATATATGAGGCAAAAAAGAAAACCCAGGGAAGTCACCAGCAAGTTGTTCTTTTAGTCTGGAAGTCCCTAGCAGGTCTGCCTTCTTCTCTCCACCTTTTGGAGTCCTCTTAGGTTTGTTTTATAAGATGATGCCTAGGTTTTTAGTTGCACTTAGCAAGAGAAGTGGGTAAAGTACATCTTTTCTATTTGCCTGGAGTAGAAGTCACTGGAAGTGCCATTTTCTTAAACTGTGCCAGCAGTCTACACAGCACCGAGCCTCTGGGCAAAGGGGAGAATGGGCCTGGAGCTGAGGCTGAAGTGGAATCTTCTTCGCTCCTGATCTGGGCATGTGTGCAAAGCACATACATGAGACAGCTTAGGTGAAACAGACGAGTTCCCCAAAAGCCACCACCTACCAAAGTCCCTGAAGGTGAAGTAGGTAACCTGATGGCTCTACAACTAGTGGAGAGGTTGCATCAGATGAAAAAACTCTTCCACTTAAAAATATAGAGAGGCTTGGGGACAGACCTTGGACTAGAGTGCTTTCACCAAAGTTCAAGGCCGTGTTACATGGGATGTAAGACATCAGCTTATCTCCTCCTGTTTGCCGTCCCTGACCCCTGCAGGAGGTCGTGGCTCACTGGATTGCTGAAAGCCGAGTTGCCATTGAAGAGATCCGCCTGTTGACCCTGAAAGCCGCCCACAGCATTGACACTCTGGGCAGCACTGGTGCCAGGAAGGAGGTGAGGCCCCTGCACCACCCCTCACAAGCCTTCTCCAGTCTCCCTTCCAATGGGCATGTCAGGTTTTGTGGCAGTTTGATGGCACTGAGAACATTGGAAGCTTCTGTGTGATTTCTGGTTGAAAGACTATAAATGTATGTCACTTGCTAGTTTCCCTTTCACTGAGCTGATTTAGAGAATGATTTTCAGGATGCAAAATATCTTTGGTGTTCTTTAGACACAGCAACAGGGAGTAGGGAAACCCGAAACTTCATACAGACTTGGAATTACCCACTGTGTCACTTTGTGCCAGCTCTGTGACCTTGGGCAAAGTAGCTGACCCTCT
This sequence comes from Anoura caudifer, assembly GCA_004027475.1. Classification (NCBI taxonomy): domain Eukaryota; kingdom Metazoa; phylum Chordata; class Mammalia; order Chiroptera; family Phyllostomidae; genus Anoura; species Anoura caudifer. The sequence continues at coordinate 21,750 of PVKU01003380.1, read as the reverse complement.
GCCGAAAGCCTGGGGTGCTGGTGAAGACGACTGGCCCAGACGGCAGACTGCGAGGCACCGCGCTGCCACGCGGTAAATGTTTCATGAAACTGCTTGTCCTCTGCTGCCTTATGTTTCTGGCTCATGTGGAATAAGAACATGATTGCTTAATGCTAACAGCAAGTAAACTTGCTAAGAGAAAACTGATGAGTGAAAACTCTTGGATGCTTTTTATCATCCCTATGGTGATGGATGTAACTTACCAGCTGCCTGAAATTCTTTCGGAAACAAGGCAAGTCATACGTTTACAAAATGTGACTTGGGAGTGATATCTCTTTCCTGAAGGTCCGCATTGACTGAAATACAGCTCGGATCTCTTTGTTGGTTTTCATCAACGATCCTGTTTCAGTGGTGCATGCATGTGGAAAAGTTCCTTTGTTAAGAGTTCACAAAGAAAATACAGATTATATCAAATTCTGCCATGTGGTGTATTGTGGAAGAAAGGAACATTCTTTTCTTATCTTGCTTTTGTAGATTGCAATGATTAAAGTGGCCGCCCCTCGGGCCGTCTGCAAAATTATTGACCGGGCCATCCAAGTGTGTGGAGGTGCAGGTGTTTCCCAGGACTACCCTCTGGCTAACATGTGAGTAGACGTTATCCACTCTGTGGGTGTTAATAACCACCCGCGTTGGACCAGCTTGGAGTCATAAACTTACAGATGCCTTGCTACTAATTGTTTAAGAAGAAAATAGAGATACCAATTTACTGTAAGTTATCTTTGAAAGCTAAATAGAGTACTAGTCACAGACAGATTTTCAGCCATGCAGGAGGTCAGCGCCCCAACCCCCACGTTGTTGGAGGTTCAGCTGAGAGCTCTTACACTGACAGTGGCCATCTTACTCAACTACGTGAAATTCCACGTTGGGTTCCTGGGTAGAGGAAACAGCATGGGGGTTCACCCTGAACTGGGAAGGAGAAGAGCGGGCAGAGACAGCCAAAGGGAGCCCAGGGCCAGGCGAGGCACGACTTGGGATGCCTCACCCCTCCACCGTGAGGCCCGGCCATGCAGCAGCACAGCGACCCTCTCACAGCCGGGTCCCGGGTGCAGGGAGTCAGGGAGGACTGCTCACCTCCACTGCCACCTCCCTCTCGCTGCAGAAGTGCCCCTTTGGTTGCCCCATCAATTTTTAACCTTCAGCAAGAGCTAAACATAGTACTATGTATTTTTAGTATATAAGTATTATATACTCATAGTTCACTGCTTGTGGCTTACCTACAAGACCTTAGTTCTAGCAATTTCTAGTAATCTATACAGCAAACCAAGACTAAGATGAGCCCACTGCACCATGCCACTTTAAAGGGGCCTTTCAGAAGCCCTTGGGCTTCTTCACTTGATTTCCCCTGCGCTCTTTTTCTTACCACTACCTCGGCCAGATTTCCAAACTGAATAGTTTGACTTAGAATCAAAGTGACTGGTGTTAAGGTACCATGTTCCTCTGGTAACTCCTGCCATCCTGTTCTTTTTGTTTGGCCAGGTATGCGCTAATGCGCACTCTGCGCATAGCAGATGGACCCGACGAAGTCCACCTCTCAGCCATTGCCAGACTGGAGCTTAAGGACCAGGCCGGAGGCACCAGGGCCAGGATGTGAGAAGGCGATGCCACCCTCTGCCCTGCAGACTGGCAGCAGGACGGCAGCGCTGGGCTCGCAGGCGGCAGTTTGAGCACAGGGTCAATTACTCGCTTTAGGGGAAGGTTTGAGCATTTGTTTGATCGGTGGGTTTTAATCAAGTTACATCAGAAATTCTCCAGCTGTTGCCATTCACTCTAATACCTAAGTGTTTAGCATTTAGTTTTTAAACACTCAATTAGTAAAGAGCTAACGAAGCAAACTGGAGAGCTAAGGCATAAAAAGTTTTTACTTTTTGAATGTCATGAATCGTTCCTTAAATATTAAAGAAATATTTAACCATCATTACTTTGTAAAAACTAGAGTGGGATCTCCTTAACACTCGCTTCGGGGCTGGTGTAATGCTCTGTAGTGATGCTTTCGTTGGAGAAAGAGGCATGATTGATGGGTCCTTTTACAACTTGTACCCTCAGAAGCTTCTTCATGACTCAGCAGGAAGCATTTACACATGAAATCTGAATGTGGTTTAAAGTTCACTAGAAAATGGGGCATATTATGAGAAAGCGTAGTTGAGAAGAATTTAATTACTTATAATACGTTGATGAGAGAGCGCACAGTGTAAGTGACAACAAAGTTATTTAACTTTGAGAAGAGCTCACACACAGTCCGCCCCAGTGCTGACCCGCTACCAGCGCCGCCACCGTGCACAGAGCAGACTCCAGGGCTCTGGGCTGGCTAGTGTAACTGGGGAAGTGAGATTTTGTTTTTTTAAAAATGTTGATTTAAATTGATTCTCAACTCAGCTACTGGAAAACTTTAAGTATGCTTGGAATAACTTGGGTATGTGAATTGGCTTTTTCAGATGTAAATTTTATGAAATCTAAATAAAGAGCAAGTATTTTGAAGGAAAATTTAGCATCTGAATTAAGAACTAGAGTGTAAAAGACACCAAATTTTGGAGACTTAGTATTAAAAAAATATTTTTACTAACATTTACTTTACTGATACTTTTAAATATTGACTACATGTTGAAATGGTAAAATTTGGATACACTGAATTAAATAAAATACATTTAATTTTACCTCTTGTTACCTTTTTGGTGTGGAAGCCACTGGAATAGTAACTGGTAAATTTTTAAATTTCAGATGAAACTAATTTTATTTCTAAGACCTATAAAACTGTTTTATTAGAAAGCTTACATATCACATGAATTTACTGATGTCTGAGATTATTTCAGTCATCATTTACATCTTGGGGTGGGGGTTTGGAGCAGAGAGTTGTCAGAGACTTGGATTCCGAGCCCTAGTATGTCACGTGGACTTCCGAAACATTTGCCTTTGAACCTTCACCTCTCGGCACCCCATTTCTATTTCTGCACGTTGGAATGAACTTTAAACCCCGAGGACTCTTACCTATTGAGGGTTTGTTGTGACAGTCACTGAAGCCACAGAGAACACCTTGGTATTTGTGAAGCACAATGAAGTACTTTAAAGGGTAGCCTTATTGAACGTGGATAAAGCTTTAAGGCAAGTCACTCCATGTGATCCACACTCACTTCTCTCCTCTACCCCTTAGTTTATTCAGATCAAATGTTATAAAGAACAGTAAGGTTTGGTTTGAAAGGGAAAATTCCAGTCTTGAAAGCGTAACATATGATCAAGTGACCCTTTGCCTCCATCAAGGTGACTGAGTGTAAGCCTGGGAGCTTCGGAGCCATCTCCTAGGGCTCCTCGGGCTGCCACCAGGTGTCGCTGTGCAGCAGCCCTGCTGGGGCCGGCTGTCAGCGAGGTTCGCCGTGCATTGGAAACCTGTAGCTTTAAAGTGAGAAGTTGTTCTTTAGAGCACCCACAGGTGGGAGGGAGAGAACTCACCAGCCCGCGCGCCTCACTGTCCAAGATTTGCGTGTGGTCAGCAGCAGGGGGAGGGGCCTCGTGAGTGCCCCACAGGGAAGTTACCACAAGGCTCTACACTGAGCAGTCATGGTCACGGTCACGGAAGGCCTGGCGGTACCTGTCCAGGGATCTCTCTGGTGTTTGAGGTAGCTGACATTTTAACTTTGAGAACACACAACAGGAAGTTCAGCTGATCATGTCATGGAGGAGCTGATTTTCTCACCACTCTGGTTACTTACAAAGGTTTCCCAAGGTCCACTTCGCCCCGGCTCTTCCCACAGTTGTGGCCTATTCACAGGTCACAGGCCTGCTCCTATTTCACCCAAGAGAACCGAAGTGGGTGAAAAGCAGCATTTAGGTCCTTTAATAGGCTGCATAAAGCTTGCAGAAAAACATTTTTCTCATTGTTCTTTAATTAAGCTACAACAGCTTCTAGGAAGTTCGGAAGGAAGGAACTTCTTACCCGGGCTTCTGAGGGCATCAAATCAGTAGAGGTCGTAATAAAGGATTTTATAAAGTGAAAGGTATTGGAGCAAATGTCTTCTGTGAACAATGCCCTCTTCAGTCCAGCCAGACAGCACACCTGGCTTCACTCTTTCACTGACACTTAATGATCCTGCCCCCAGGAGTAAAGGGGTTTGGACCAATCAGAAAAGACCTACCCTGAGATTTCCAGAAGCCTGATCCAAAGTCACCTTATCAAAGGGTCCTTTCTTGACTCCTTGTTCTAAACAGGCACAGGATGCTTTGTCGTTCTCTACCTGTTTATCTGCCATTCTTTTCTCACAGCACTAAGCACTTGCCATCACTTACCTACTTATTTATGGTCTGTCTTCTTGCTAGAGTGTAACCTCTCTTTTCCCCTCCTATAGTCATTTATTTCACGTTTGTTGGGTAGCGGGGCCTTCACAGCTCCTGGAACCATACCTGACCTCCATTAGGCACTCAATAAAAGTATGAATGAATGGCAACCTGCAGGCCCACTCAAGCCTTTCCAGTGGCTTCTCCAAGCAAACAGACTGTCTTGGGTCATGCTGGGGACTTTCCTAAAATCTCTCAAAGATCCACAGGCCCCAAACAAGCAGATCTGGCCTCAGTGTGCCCATAACTTTGCTAACTGGCCCAAGCCTAGCACAAGCAGCAGCCATCTGCAGATTGCTTTGCAGCTCACACTGGGTGGCCCGTGCAGGGCACAGGCTGTGGCTACTACCATGGCCTGCACCTCCTGGGATGACCAAAAGCCAGCGCACCAGTGGACAGCTTTAGACAATGCCGGAACATCACCCAATCACCTCCATGAGCAACACACTCAAGGCAGGCGCTCATCGGGCACCAGAGCCCTGCTGAGGTGAGTCCTCTCTATGGGGTCAGTCCCTGCATAGCAGCTGCTCCACTGTGGCACAACTACTCCTCTCAGCTGATTGGCTTGGGGGTAAATCCTTCCCACTGAAAGACCAACAATAATCAAGGCTCAAATACTACAGGAAGGTGCATACCTGGAGCAGGTAGCTCAGGTGACCAGGAAGGCTGTGTCATGGGGCCCTATGTCACACCTACTACAGTAGGCCACTCTACCGAGACTGGGAGATACAGCAGCTCAACCTAATACACAGAAACGAGCATGGAGGCTGCCAAAATGAGGAGACAAAGAAACATGTCCCAAAGGAAAAAACAGAACTCCAGAAAAAAACTATATAAAATGGAGACAAGCAATCTACCTGATGCAGAGCTCAAAACACTGGTTATAAGGATGCTCAATGAACTTAGGAGAAGAGCAGATGAACTTAGTAGGAACTTCAAAAAAGAGATAGGACACATAAAAGTGTTGATAGAAAACATAAAGAACCAGTCAGAAATTATGAATAAAACAAATGAAATGAAGAATACATTAGAGGGAATCATCAGTAGAGTAGATGGAGCAGAGGATCAAATCAGCTATTTCGAAGATAAGGAAGCAGAAAAACACCCAGTCAGAACAGAAGGAAAAAGAAGTCCAAAAAATTGAGGATAGTTTAAGGAAACTCTGGGACAACATCAAGCACATCAACGTTCACATCATGGAGATGCCAAAAAGAGAAGAGAGACAGCAAGAAATTGAAAACCTGTTTTAAAAAATGATGACAGAAAACTTTCCTAACCTTGTGAAAGAAATAGACATGCAAGTTCAGGAAGCACAGCGAGTCCCAAACAAGATGGATGTAAAGAGGCCCACACCAAAACACATCAGAATTAAAATGCCAAAGATTAAAGACAAAGAGAATCAAAGGCAGCAAAAGGAAAGCAGCTGGTTACCCACAAGGGAGCTCCCATAAGTCTGTCAGCAGATTTCTCAACAAACACTTTGCAGGCCAGGAGGCACTGGCATGAAATACTCAAAGTGATGAAAAGCAAGGACCTACTACCGAGATTACTTTATCCAGCAAAGCTATCATTTAGAATCAAAGGACCGATAAAGAATTTCCCAGACAAGAAAAACTTAAAGAGCTCATCACCACCAAACCAATATTACAAGATACATTAAAGGGTCTTCTTTAAGAAGAACAACAAAAAAAAAAATCAAAAATATAAATAAAATGGCAATAAATATGTATCTATCAATAACTGCTGTAAATGCAAATGGATTAAATGCCCCCATCAAAAAACACAGGCTGGCTGAATGGATAACACAAGGCCCTAACACCGGCTGTCAGAAAGAGACCTCAGATATGAGACACACAGACCGGAGGGGAAGGGATGGAGAAAGTATTTCAGGAAAATGGAAATGAAAACAAACGCTGGGGTAGCAGTACCGACACCAGACAAAACAGACTTTAAAACAAAGGCTATATAATGAGACAAACAAGGACCCAGCAAGTCCACTCCTGGGTATTTATCTGAAGAAACCCAAAACACCAAATCAAAAAAACATAAGCATCCATATTCTTGTTGCACCATTACTTACAATAGCCAAGACATAGAAGCAACCCAAGTGTCTATCAATAGATGAATGGATAAGGAAAAACTGGAGCATACATAGAATGAAATATGGCTTAGTCATTAAAAAAAAAAAAACGGTGAAATCTTGCCACCTGCAACAACATGGATGGACCTAGAGGGTATTGTACTGAGTGAAGAAAGCTGGACAGAGACAAATGCCATATGATTTCATTTATATGGAGTTGGGCAAAAGTAGGTTTCCAGTTGTGAGAATATGAAACACAGAATTCATTCTTGTATTATTCATTAATTACTGTAGTATTTTCCATACAAACAACTGTAAACCTACTTTTGCCCACCCTTGTATACAGAATCTAAACAACAAAATAAATGAATAAGCAGACCAGAAACAGGCTTCAAGATACAGAGAACATTTTGACAGTTGCCAGATGGGAAGATGAGTGGTAAAGGTGAGGGGATTAAGAAGTACAAGTTGGTCCTGGCTGGTGTGGCTCAGTAGACTGAGCGCCAGCCTGCGAACCAAAGGTTTGCCAGTTCGATTCCTAGTCAGGGCCAGGTCCCCAGTAGGGGGTGCTTGAGAGGCAAACACACACTGATGTTTCCCTTTCTTTCTTCCTCCCTTACCCTCTCTAAAAATAAATAAATAAAATCTTTAAAAAAAAGTACAAGTTGTTAGTTACAGAATAATCACAGGGATGTAAAGTACAGCATGTGGAATACAGTCAATAATATTGTAATAACTACGGATGATGCCAGATGGGTACTAGATTTTTCAGGGTAATCACTTCATAAGTTATACGAATGAGTAATCACTGGATTGTATACCTGAAACATAACATTGTATGTCAACTGTAATTGAAAAGTAAAAGAAAAAAAATGTCAAGCATGAATAGACAAATGATGAGCATGAACACTCTCCTGACCCCTGACTTGCAATCGGTGAGAGCACGAAACATTTATTTCTAGGTCTGCAGTGAGAACAGAGCAGAAAGCCTGCCCGCGGGCCCCTGCACACTGAGATTGGACAGCAGGCCCAGGATGGGGTGCAGGCAGCTGGAGAAAAGGGGGCTGAGGCGGGACATGGGTCCCCTAGCCGTGGCGGGGCACACAGCAGTTTGGGCAACTGAGCGGATGAAACAAGATCTTTAATGAGTAATTAACGATCCAGGGGAATGCATACCTACTTTACAAAATTCTGCTGCTGCAATCAGCTCTAGGTCCGGAGGGAAGTCAGGAAAGCTCAGAAAAACAAAACCATTCTTGTGTGACTGTTAGAATTTTCCAGTTTCCCAAATAAACAGGATTCTAGGAAGTGCCCTCACTTAATTTAAGGCAGCCAAAGAATATTTAGGGTTTAGGACCTGGCCACAATATTTTTATTTCTTTTTTTTTTTCAGAGTCTCTCTCTGATTGTGATGATGTGCTTATCATGAAAACCCACACACATTCTCACGTAAGACTGTGGTTGTTATAAGCCCTGTGACACAAGGGCTTCTCTCCGCCCTCTGTCTGCCCAGAAGTGCGTGAACAAACAAAGGGCAATCACCCTGCAATGCTGCCTCTCCCTCAGGACACCCAGTGCAGGACGGCACGTGGACAGGGCCTCCAGACACCAGCACTGCCGTGCCACCGCTGACGGCTGACACGCTTTCTGAACGGGAGAGTGGAGCTGGTGCTGCCCCCTCTCCCCACCCCTCACCTCTCTGACTCCTGATTTCTCCATCCTGGTTCCTTACTCACTCCACACCAGCCACATGGGCCTTCTGCCGTTCCTCCAATACCCCAGGTCTTTTTTAAAAATTAGAAAGAATATTTATTGTTTCCTGGTAAAGTAGGACATGCTTATGGGAAAAGTCTGTGCAAAAAGAGCCTTCTTGGATTTCCTTGCTTACCTCAACAGGCTGGGACTCTCGATTCAAACTTTCTTCCCTGTGTGGACCAGAAAGCTCTCCACCGACTCCTGGGAAATTAGGCTACTCATTCTACTTTTCTTTTCTCATGCATGCAAGTATTCGAATCAAAACCCAACCGTTAACAAGCGATCTGTCCGTAGGCACATATGCCCAGTGGCCTGGCCAGGCAGACAGAAGTGGGCCTGAGGTCCACACCTGGCAATCAGGTGGGGGTTCCTGACTAGGGACTGAAGAAGTCTGACCTCCTGGTCAGCTGGCTGAAAACACACAGTGTCTCCGGTGAGAGCTGAGATTCCCTCTTTAACAAGGAGGGTTTTGGGCCCTGGCTGGTGTGGCTCAGTGGACTGAGTGTCCGCCTGCGAACCAAAGGGTCGCTGGTTCGATTCCCAGTCAGCGCACATGCCTGGGCTGCAGGCCAGGGTACCCAGTGTGGGGTATGCGAAAGGCAACCACACATGAATGCTAACCGCGCATGAATGTTCCTCTCCGTCTCTCCTTCCCTTCCCCTCTGTCTAAAAATAAATAAAATCTAAAAATTAAAAAAAAAAAACAAACAAGGATGGTTTTTGGTATAACAGGGCAGCTCTTTGGCCACAGGTGGTATCTGGTCTAGAAGCTACTTAATCTCCAAATCTGCTTGAGAGCCCTTAAACAGACAAGAACAAATCCTGTCAAAATGTTCTTAAATGGCACACCACATTGTACAAGATCCAGGCTGTGATAAAGGCAACAGTGTCGCCAAGTCCACACGGAGCCACGGAGCCCTGACCCCAGCATCCTCCTGCCCCCATCCTTCAGGACCGCCTGGTCCTGCCTACTGCTCCTCAGGGGCCACTTCCAGCATCCAGAAGCCTTGAGGAGCCTTCAGCCTCACAAGTCAGTGGTGGCCTAAATTAACGAACTTCGAACAACTTTAAGGCCAAGGGCCTACAGGGTTCAGGGTCTTTGCACTTGCTTTTCTGCTTGCCTAGAGAATTCTCTCCCACCCCATATTCCCAAGGCTTGCCCCTTTCCTGAAAATATAACACTCTAGGTGTTCCTTCTGGGATCAGCCCATCCAAATTCCAAACACACATACCCACACTCCTTATCCCCTTCCCTGGTCTAATCGTCTTCTTAGAACTTTCACCATGTAACACACTTTTCCTTTTTATCTGGCCAACTTAACCCCCTTCCTCCACTAGAAAGTACCGTTAGTGGGGAAACGTTTTTGTCTGTTTTGCTCACTCCTATACCCTTAGTATCTCGGACAATGCCTAGAACATGCATAAAAAGGTCCTCACTAAACACGCGTTGGATGCAGGAATGCAACGCCCCAGCTGGCGGACAGGGACTCGGTATACGGTGGGGCTCAAATACATGGCGATGAGAGATTTGACTTTGGGTGGTGGGCACGCGATGCAAGATACAGATGATGTGTCATAGAAGTGTACACCTGAAACCTTTTCAATCTTACTGACCGGTACCACCCCAATGAATTTAACTTTTAATAAAGAAGTATGGCAGCACAGGCTTCTGTGTACTCACTGTGTACTCACGGGCCACGCAGATGCTTCAAGGAAGACCTAAAGCTGCACTTCTCAACCCTGGCTGGGCATTGGCACCCCAGGGAGCCTGGGCCAGACTCAGCAGCCCCAGCCCCAGCGTTGTGACTTCGGTGGTAGTAAGATTCTGGTGAAACTGGGGTGGAGGGAACAGGCTCACTTCCTGCCAAATTCTCACTGGGTCTATCAGGATGTTTGCCTGCAAACACCAGGAAGAGACCGGCTTCCGTGAGCCAAAGGGATTCTGAGAGGCGGGTGGAGGTGGAAGACCAAGGCAGTGGGAAGGGCCTCACCAAGACACGGGTGGGCAGAGCGACCCCCACAGTGGCTCGCTGCCCTCTGACCTGCTCTCACTCCTCTGTCTTTGCCTTGTTTGCTCCGGCTCTGAGGAGCCTCTGGTTGGCCAAACTCAAGTTCCAGGTCCACTCTCGCCTGTCCTGGAACAGGACGAGAGGAGAGAAATATAATGCAAGCCACATGGGGGATTTAAAGTTTTCTAGTGGCACATTTTAAAAAGTAAGAAGAAACATGTGGAATTCACTTTAGCAATATATTTTATTTAACCTAAAATAGCCAAATATTATCATTGTAACAAGTAATCAATAAATAATTATCAATAAGATATTTCATACTTTCCCCTCCCAATCCAGAGAATATTTTACATTTATAACACATCTTAATTTGGAAGCTGAGTTTTCAATGGAAATACTTGAACTGTAAGGGGTTAACTTACATAGAGTTCATAAAACTTAATGAAAAAGTAGATTAACTTACTCAAATTCTTAAAAGTTTTCAAAAACTGAACTGAACATCAGTTTTAAATTTAAGTAAGTTAATTGAATTAAAACTTCAGTTCCTTAGATACATTTCACGCATTCAGCAGTTACTGCGTGGCCAGGGGCTGCCGTGCTGGACAGCTCAGCTCCCGCCGGTTGAGGGTCACCAGGGTACCTTCCCACCAAATTGCACTCCGCAGGGAGAGGGCTTGGGGTGTTAAAAGCAATGGAGAACGGATGCTGAGCAGCCAAAAACAACTGTCACTACGGCGACTAAGGGAGGACAGTGATTTTCTATCTTTCACATTTTTGTCTGGGGAAGGGAAAAAAAAGTTAACGCCAGTGTATTTCCTGTATTTAAGATTAAACAAACAAACAAACAAAAAAACCACCTCAGCACAGCAAGGGATTGACTGCTAAGCATTTCTGGTGGACCAGGATCCTGTGCTCTCAGCATCACTGGAGACCATCTGAGGGAGAAGCGGTGTTTGCTCAGGGGGGTCAGGGTTCCCACACGGAAGCAAAGTGCTGGCTCCCACACACAGGAAGGGAAGGGTTTATACTCAGGCTCTTAAGGTTGCGCAGCTGATGTGAGAGCCACAGTCCTCTCAGCTTGGTGGGAAGTAATGACAATCTTGTCACAGCAAAAGGAGACATTTTTTATAAAATTCAAAACTGGGCCCTGGCTGGTGTAGCTCAGTGGATTGAGCACGGGCCTGCGAACCAAAGGATCACAGTTCGATTCCCAGTCAGGGCACATGCCTGGGTTGCAGGCCAGTTCCCTGCAGGGGATGCACGAGAGGCAACCACACATGGATTATTTCTCTCCCTCTCTCCTTCCCTTCCCCTCTAAAGATAAAATAAAATAAAAATCTTAAAAAAAAAAATTAAAAAATAAATAAAAATCAAAACTGGGATCATCAATTACTCTCTCCCACATTCTCTACAAAATTGTTTGTGATGAGGTTTTTGGCTTCAGGGGAAATTGTCCCAAAATGGCTTACTTGCTGCATTTCATTCCGTTTACTTCTTCAGAACACCTGTCTCTGTCTCCAAGATGCTAAATGAACCCCCCACTACCAGGGCCTAAGCTCTGAATCAGCCTGGAGGGATCGCCCCCTCGATTGGAACGGCTGTCCCTGTTCTGCACCTAGAAGGGTAAGCGCCCCTCCTCGGCAGCGCTGACGAGCAAGCGGGCTTCCTCCTGCTGCCTGCGCTCACAGGTGGTCAAGGCTGCCGCTCTCCAGGCAACACAGACCTGCTGATCCTGGAGGTCTACCCTTTGATTGAAGTTAGTTTTAGATACAAATCCAGTTGAAACCCTTTTACAACTAGTCTCTTTCCAACCTTGCAAGACAACTGGATGGAGTAAATAATTTGACAGGCAAACAAACCCACATAATATTGTGATCCTCACGTACTACGTTAGTGATTTTCTTTGTCCTATTTCTAACTTTACTTTTGCTGGCAAAGCTCAAGGCAAACACCATCCAGAAGAGGCAGAAACAGCCACTCACAGAAGTGCTAACATTTTGCCAGAAGCGGAGCATGAATGCTGAAGGACTTAGCACATTCCTTCCCATTCGATGTTAGCTTGGCTGCCTCCTGATTCTTCAAAGTGCATTCAAATCAAAAGAATTTCTCACGGACATTCTAGTGGGAGCAACACAGCAGTGGACTGACAGAACTGAGAACACCAGGCCGACTGCAGAGCTGAGAGGGAGGAGCTGGGCGACCCCGGGCAGAAGGATGTCCCGCCAAGTGAGATCCTCGGGGCCCTCGGGCTGTCCTCGCCCCCAGGGGTATTTCCTCCAGCCGCCAACGCAACCGAAAACCCCACCTGTTTGTGCTGGATAGAGCCCAAGTTTTGTCAACCTCATAACCTTGAAATAATAAACTGGTACTTACACAGGAAAATCATGGGAAATACTTTGAAAGTTTTTGTTAAGTTCCCATTTCCACAGCAGAAACGTGAGGACACTGCAAGATGGGTCTGCAACAACTTCAACTGAAGAACCTAGAAGCAGGAAGCAAGATGTTATTATGGTGGGATTTCTCCTCCTTTGGGGACATGGGTCCCACCCCCAAACCTCAAAGGGCCAGATTCTGAGGAGCTGGTACTGTTGGAAATACTTAGAAGACAAAGGAGCCTGGCCTGGGGCAGGAATTTGTAATCCCACCCACTAGGCACTGACTGAAGACTGATCAGGGTTTCCTTAAGGTCAGTTGATACGGATTTCGGTTTGCTGTTACCAGCCATTTGGCACCACGTGAATGGACACCATTTAAAAAGCATCATTAAGAACTGAGTTATACAAGCCCAGCCTAATCCATTCACCAAGTGCCTAATGGGTGCCTGTCATATTCCAGGTATAATGCTAATTTGGGGCGGGGGGGGGGGGGTGTAAAAGTGGGAGAGAGGACGTCATCCCTGCACTCGCCACACTTACCTCCTGGGGGAAGGTGGTACGTTGAGCAGCATGCTCTGGTTGGAAGAGTCCACATTATCAGGGAGTCATGCAAGGCTCCCAGATCTGAAAACAAGAGGTGTGAGGAAGAGCACAAAATGTGCTGGATGGGACAGTGTGTGAAGGGTTGGCAAGTTCTAGAAACTGAGTTCATTACTTTTGGAGAGACACCAAGATAGCAGGAGAAACGCTGCCTCATTGAAGGCCTCACAGACCGAGACCAGGCACGGGCCTGGGGCCCATGAGCACCCAGGGCGGTGGAAGGGCATTCAGCGCAGGACTGGGAGGACTGGATCGTGGCCGGGTTTAGATGTAGGACCCGACGAAGAATGGACTCGTCCAGACTCTGTTAGAGGCCTATGAAAGGGGGGAGATGGCCTGGAGACCGATTCCAGAGATGCTAAGATGGAGCAGCAACAAAACAACTAATTAAAAATGAGGCGGAGACACCAGGACAAGGACAAATGGGACTGATGTTATCCTGAGCTCATGTATTTTGACCTTGAGCTTATATGGAGTGGAGGCACTGTTTTTAAGAAAAACGTGTCATGTAGGTTGTCTAAAAATAAAATGCATTTAAACTTTAAAAAAAAAATGGTGTGGAGAGGCCTCATGGATCCGGCCGGGCAACGGGCTAGAATCAAAGGGTCACTCAGGTTTATTTAATGGATTTTATATTTATTTTTCCCTTTAACCCTCTGATGTAGCTGGGATGTACTCGGATGTAAGAAAATGAGTTAGCAGCTCATTATACAGACCCTTTCCTATATACGATGGGATCTACAGAACAGCTAGCCATTCTCTCTCCCACCCGGATACACACACACTCTCAGTGGAAAGACCATCTTTTAATTTTTACTGCTGACACAATTACAGATGCCCACCCCTTTGCCCACCCCGTCCCCTCTGGCCGTCACCACACTGTGGCCTGTGTCTACATACATGAGGTCTGTTAGGAAAAAGTCCAGCCACTGTTAATATAATAAGAACGGTTTGCACAACATCCATGTAACCTGGCAGCCAAGGAGAGTGGACTGGAGTGTGCATGTGTGATGTGAACAGTGACGACTTCACCCTACCAGCCAGTGGGGGAGGTAAACACTGTTGAGGGAGCATGTGTACCGTGTGGCTGTCGCATCCAAAATGACTGAGCAAGTAGAGCAACAAATCTGCATCGAATTTTGCATTAGGCTTGAACATTCCTCCACGGAAAGAATTCGGATGATTCAGAAAGTCCCAGCTATGGGCAACTGGTGACTGGCAGCTTCACATGTGCCTGCTCAGGCATCACGTCTCATGCAGTATTTTGGCGAAACTTCAAATCACCAGGTAACTCAGCCCCCTACAGCCCAGATTTGGTGCCTTGCAACCTCTGACTTTTCCCAAAACTAAAATCACCTTTGAAAGGAAGAGATTTCAGATCATTGATGATATTCAGGAAAATACAATAGGGCAGCTGACAGCAACTGGGAGAACTGTGTGAGGTCCCAAGATGCCTACTTTGAAGGGAACTGAAGCGTCATTGTCTTATGTACAATGTTTCTTATATCTTGTATCTTCTTCAATAAATGTCTCTATTTTTCATATTATATAGGTGAATACTTTCTGGACATACTGTGTGTGTGTGTGTGTGTGTGTGTGTGTGTGTGTGTGTGTGTGGTTGGGTTTTTTGGGGTTTTTTTTTTTTTGCTTAATCCCTTCACTTTATTTAATCCAGTTCCCCATTCCCTCTCTGAGGTCAGTCTGTTCCATGTTTCTATACCTGTTTCTATTCTATTCGTCAATTTTGTTCATTATATTATTTTTTGACTGGCTTATTTCACTTAGCATAATAATCTCCCAGTCCATCTGTGCCGTCACAAAAAGCAAGATGGAAAGGCCACCTTCATCACATGCAATTCATCATCTCTCTGGACTGAGTTTTTAAACCGTTTGCTTCTGTTAACCTTTTGTTTACAGTGCCTATGCCACACTGTTTTAATTCTCTAGCTTTTTAATGTACTTTAAAATCTGGTTGAGCAATTGCTTATCTATTTTCTTCCCCATAGTTTTATAGCATCTCACAAATGAGCCATAAAATCCTTTTGTTGAAATATTGTTTGCGATTGCAGTGAATTTACTTTAAGGGCATCTCTGCAATACTGAGTCATCCTACCCAGCCATAAGACATGTCTCTCCACTCAGAAATTCCTTCATGAGTCTCAGGAGGAGGTCAGTCTTTATACAAATCTTGCACATTTTATATTATGGTCATTCCTAAATATTTTATATTTGTATTTCTGTGGATACTGTTTTTTATTATATTTCCTACACATTGTTTACATGTATAAAAACTGTTTTAAAATTTTGGTTTTACTGATTTTTCATTTCTCCTTAGTATGTACTGATTTTTCAAAACTTAGTTTTTATTTTTAATCAAAGATGGACATATCAGAGTTCAAGAGTCAAATCACAGTTCAAAGTCAGTTACGAAAAACATCCGTGGTTCCTCCTTCCAACCCTTCCGACATGCTGATCCCCCATTCTCATCGTCCACCACTTAAACACGTAACAAGCATGGCTACCCACCCCTAAGTAAGGCAATTATACTACTGGCCATCTCCATTTTTACTCTGAAAAAACTTCAAACCTTCAGAAGTTACATGGAGAGTGTCATCAACCAGTGTACACCCTGATCTAAATGCACATTTGCCCCCCCCACCACCTCTGCCACCGGAGAGTCAGTAGCAGACGTCATGTCACTTACCCCTAGTACAATCATCATACTTGGGAAATCTGGCCTTGGTAATAAAACACGACTATTCAGTCTGTTATACTGATTATTTTTCTGTCACAGCCATTACTGACAGACTTCTTCATTTAGAGGATTCAGCTGTCTTTCATCTTCTTTCCCCAACAGAGGTCCAGGCACTCACTCTCACCTCCTTGCTTTTCCCTCTCCCACTGTAACCCCACTGGCCCCACGCTTCCGTACGTGCCTGTCGGAACCTCACCTTCCCGTGTCGGACGCGCTGTGATTATTTTGCTGTCTGACCCTCCTGAGCTCTTCTCGCAGGCACGTCGACCTCCTTTCCCTAGTGTATTTGAACACACAGGCTGCCTATCAGTTTCATCTTCGTGAAGAATAGGTTCCCAGAGCCTCCAGTCTGCTTGTGTTCTAAGGCAGGGATAAGCTATTGTCTTAATGTAGGATCTCTTTTTCATCACGATTTGGAGAATCCCTGCTTCCTTACTTGCTACTCTGCTTAACATCCTTCAGGACTTTCTTCGAAAACATTCATGGGAGGTAAATATAAGCCCTTGTGTGTTTGCAAATTTCAATTTTGTCCCCTCACTCAGTTGGGAGTTTGACTAGATCTAGGCTCCGGGCTGCGAAATCATTTCCTGACTTCTGCAGGTTTCATGCCCTGCCTTCTCATTTTAAGTGTTACTGAGAAATCCAGTGCTACTCCGATTCCTGCTCCTTTCCAGGAAACGTTCTCCACTGCTCCTGCTACACGCTGGAAGCTTACAGAAACTTCCTGTTTTCATGGTGTAAAATTTCACAATGACCTGCATTTGTATGAGCTTATTTCCATCCATTGGGATGGGCATCCAGTAGCTTTCTGGGAAAGTTTTTGAAGTTTTTATTGTGTCCTCCACCCATTTAGTAGTTTTGCTGCTGTAAAAAATTCCATAAACTGGTGGATTAAAAACAAAAAACAAAAACATTTATCTGTCAAAGTTCTGGAAGCTGAAGGCACCAGCAGATCCAGCATCCGTGGAGGGCCCCATTTCAGGTTGCTAAGCGCTGCTTTCTCACCGTGCGCTCACACAGCAGGACCAGCTGGAGGGAGCTTCCTGGAGTCCCTTCTGTAAGTGCACACATCCTGTTCACGAGGATTTAACCACCTCCAAAGGTCCCACCTCCCGATGCTGACCCCTTGGGGGTTAGGATGTGAACACATGAATTTGGGGGCCACGCAAACATTCGTTCAGCTCACACCTTTTTTTTTTCCCCAAAACTCATCTCTCCCCCAGGATCTAGGTCATTTTGCACAATGGGCCTCCTGGACTGAGCCTCTCATTTAACTTTTGTCTCCTGTTTTCCCATCTTTCTACTCTGCTTCAGGAAATTGTTCCTCAACTTCATCTCACTGTCTCTCATTGTTTTTTACTTCTGCTATCTTTCTTTTTAATTTCTAAGTCTTGGTTTTCATTATCTAAAAAAAAAAATTGAAGTGGCATCCTGTCATTTTTTGGATGTAATGGCTACCTCTTAAATGTTTGAATGATAGCTTTCTTTTTCAGTGTTTTCTTCTTCCTTCATTGTCTGTTTTCTCCAAATTTGCCTCCCCTCCCTCCCTGTTTTGGCCTCTTTCAAGCTTCTCCTCTCCTGTCTGGAGATAAGAGTAGGTTGTGCACTTTCGATCCAAGGTCTGACTTCACAGGTTTTCCATTAGCCTGAGCTGCTCCAGGAAAGTCCCCGTCACTTAGAGGGTGTGGTTTCACCCAGCTCCGCAGCAACTGACCAACTTATCTGCTCCAAACTCAAGAGGCGCCTAAAGACCCTGAACTCATCTCGATTATCTTAAGGCTGACAAGATAGTCTCTGGTCAACACTTATATTTAAAGCCAGGAAATGTGCTCCATTTCCTGTCTTGGAAAGCTAGGAAAACCAGATAATTGTATAAGAAGGGCTCTTTTGAGTCCTGTAAAATATTAAAAAAGTGTTGAGTGGAATTTGAGCTTAAGTTCTATTTGCAGCAATGTCACCGATCATGTGCAACTAAATATTTGTAGAATTACTTCCATATGTCCTTTCTGCGGAACACAACTGACTCATTCCCTAACTACTTCCAGGCACATCTTTGTAAAATTTCCCTGAAATAAAGAGGTTGAGAACACGGGGTTCCTCTCTTCCTGCTCACACACTTCAAGGACTGGCAGGGGCCAGGAAATGAGGCAAAGATTCCTTTCAGGTACTAGATTTTATACATCCTGCCATTGGACAACTGGAAATGCACAGCGACTGCATGAACCTTGTTATACAAACTATATACCAATTCACTGAGCAAAATGTAAGCATCAGCATTAATTCTCATTTGTACATGGAACCGACACTTTAACAGTTCTGGGGGCTTACTCTTCTCTTGCAAAGTTACCTCCCAGATGTACAGGCCACTGTGGTGAGGGAGGTGTTGTGACCCCCATTTAGGGTCACACACCGACAGCCGGAACCGCAGCCTAGACAACCGCCACTCCAGAGCTCATCTGGCTCCAGGCTCTCTCTTGTTCTCCTTTATTGTTATTTATTTATTTATTTATTTATTTATTTATTTATTTATTTATGGAAAGAGAGGGAGAAAAACATCAATGTGTGGTTGCCTTTCACCCACCCCCTACAGGGAACCCGGCCCACAACCCAGGCATGTGCCCTGACTGGGAATCAAACCAGAGAACCTTTGGTTTACAGCTCGTGCTCCATCCACGGAGCTACACCAGCCAGGGCTCTTGTTCTCCTTTAAACAGACTGGGTAACAAGACCACGAGTGAGACACAGAAGTCAACTCCAAGTCCACACAACTACCTGGGACGGATGTGAATGAGGATGAACTATATTTAACATCCACACCCAGGTCTTCAGGCACCCAGCGGGCTCTGATGTAACCTGGATACTCAAAATTGCACACGTACTTTAAAAAAACAAAACTAGAACCAACACCGGAGCCAGGTGACAGGCAGTGACAAACTTCTAACACGGTGCCGATTCCAAGTTTCAGTGTGTGCTTTAGACCAGCCTTGGGGGCGTGCCCCCACCACCATCCCCCAGCTTCAGGACAGGCTGCCAGTTGTTTCTGAAGTCTTAGCTGACTTTATACCAAGTTCATTCAATGGTCAGGTGGCTCTGATTTGATCAGTCCCTGCCTGGAAAATCGAAGAGCTAACTCTCCTCTCCCTCTGCTAACTGGTCCTCCAGGCAGCTCAGGACGCTGTAATAAACTACCATAGGCCAGAGGTCTTGCACCACAGAAATTTCCTTCTCACAGTTGTGCAGCCTGGGAAATCTGAAACCAAGGTTTGGAATGGAAGGTTGCACTCTGAGGCCTCTCTTCCTGACTTGCAGGCAGGGCCGCCAGCTCACATGTGATTTCTTTCTTTCTTGTGTGCACATGAGACAGGGCAATCTGTCATCTCCTTACAAGGGCACTAATCCCATCCTGAGGGCCACACCCTCCTGACTTCTCTAACCCTTTTACCTGCCAAAGCCCCACCTCCAATTACGTTGGGAGTTAGAGCTTCAATATAGGAATGTGGGGGGGAGGGGCACCCAGTCCATGACAATGAGCTTCCCTGAAGTCCCGCCCTCCTGTCTCCCCTCATAAAAGCAGCGTGAAAGCCCCTGATGGTGAAACTGCTCACAATGCAGCAGCTCAGTCACTTAAAAAGACAACTGATTCAACAATGAACTCAGTAAAAAGTACACTGTTCAACAATTTCTTGTAATCTCTAATTTCTACTTTATTTCAAGGGAACTAAACTTCAGATTTTTTCCCTGAGGCAGCAAACTGGCAACATTTGGGTCAAATCTAACCCACAGGTACTTTTTTTTAATGCCCTGCTTGGTTTTAAAAACTTTGACTGGGTTGCCTGTATTTAAAGTGTACTTTACAGGGAAATAAGCCAGCCCCACAATGATAAATACTGTATGATTCCACTTACATGAGCTACTTAGTCAAAACAGAGACAGAAAGTAGAATGGTGTCTGCCAGGCGCCAGGGACAGGCGATGGGGAGGACCCTGTTGGATGGGTGTAGGGTTTGTTTTTACAAGACGAAAGTGTGGGTGGAGGCGACGGTCGTGCAGCACTATGACTGGATTTACCACCACTGAACTGTACACTCAAAAATGGTTTAGATGACAAATTTTATGTTATGTGTACTTTACCACATGAAACAATTTTTTTAAAATAAATCAAAATGATTCAGGAACTAGAATGAAGAACCTCCCTTCCACTGGTCAAAGACAGAACATTTTTAACTTCAGTAAAGACACTGCTGACCCTTGGACAACACAGGGTCAGGGCACCAACACCCCACACAGCTGAAAATCTGTGTATAACTTCGGATTCCCCAAAAACTTTACTGATAGCCTGCTGTTGACTGGAAGTCTCAACAATAATATAGTCGATTAACATGTATTTTTTATGTTATATGTTATACTGTATCTTTACAGTAAAGCTAAAGAAAATATTAAGATACACCTACAGTATATTGTATTTACATTGTACTTATAGATACAAGTTTACATCATCTGTTAGTACCCAGATAAATACTGTATAACATGATTCAGAAAATTGTAGATGTTATATGTATTACTAAGATGACATCGAAAATGAAAAGATAATGTGAAAAAGAAACTCATATTCATACACAGGTGTAATGCTTCCTGCGTTGCTATGAAAAGGAGCAGCACGGTCCCTTTAGGGTCGCCCAGTGCACTCAGCACAACGGCTTCACAGGAGCAGAGCCTCCACGCCAAAGAAAGCAGCGTTCTCCAAGTTTTATGGCGCATCGTACTGCAGTCCTATTCATAATGTGCCACTGGGAACACTGTCACTTTAAAAAAAAACCCCACTTACCTGTGATGATACGCTGCTTTTCCGATTAGAAAGGGTACCTTAATGTAATTCTCTGAAAGCAAAGTCATGAAATAAGAAAATACAGTATTAATACAAATATACTATCACTCACCTTATGCCTATGTAAGGATAGGCTCTTCACCCTCAAACAAGTCTTGCACAAGATGTTCTGCAGGATGAACACCTAGGCCACGACTATGACGACGAAGTCTCAAACTGTCGTTGCCATGCAGTTATTAGATTTTCACACGAAGACACACACACAAAGTTCAACCAGCAAGTTCCTTAACTGTACAACATGATGATCACTCCCTACTCAGCAAGTGGGAGTGGGTCCTCATAAAGGTTTTCCTCCTCTGCCCTGACTGGTGTCACAGAGTGGGCTGAACACCACCCTACAGACCAAAAGGTCACCAGTTTGATTCCCGGTCAAGGCACAGGCCTGTGTTGCGGCCAGGCGCCGGTTCGGGGTGCGCGAGAGGCAACTGACTGATGTTTCTCTCCCTCTGTTTCTCCCTCCCTTCACCTCTCTCTAAAAGTAAACAAAATCTTAAAAAAAAAAAAAAGCAAAACAAAAAGGTAAAAAAAAAAAAAGAAAAATGCACAAGAACAAAAACCTAAATACATAAAGGTTTCCCTCCTCATTTCCACGCTCGGGAGGAGGTGGCGGAGGTCAGGCTTGCTGCCTCGCGGCAGCGGAGGGGGAAGAGGTGGGAGAGGCAGGTGCACTCAGTGTAAGTTTACGGAAATACACGGTAATTTCTGCCCAACTGTTTTGCTTTTTTAATTTCTCTAAAAATGTTTCTATATGGTACCAATCCTTCTTCCACCATTTGCTTTCATTTAAGGGCCCATGTCATAGAAAGATCCACATTATAAAAGAAGACAAAAGCAGTCTTGAATAATCAGAACCCTTCTGCCTGACTGTCCAATGTCAATTTGTTTTCTGGCTCTGCTGCTTCCAAGTTTTCCTCCTCACCATCTGGCACT
>PVKU01003379.1:0-181015 GCA_004027475.1 Anoura caudifer | reverse complement strand
CCCCCCCCCCCCCCCCCGCTTTTCCTTCCTTTCCTGAAAGCAGTCCCTTTAGCATCTCTTGCAGAACTGGTTTGGTAGAGGTGTATTCTTTTAGACTTCTTTTGTCTGGGAAGCTCCTTATTTGGCCTTCTACCTTGATTGAAAGACTTGCTGGGTAAAGTAGTCTTGGTTGCAAGCCTTTGGTTCTCATTACTTGCAATATTTCTCGCCATTCTCTTCTGGCTTGGAGCATTTCCATTGAGAAGTCAGCTGCTAAACTTATCGGGGCTCCCTTGTATGTTACTTCCTGTTTCTCCCTTGCTGCCTTTAAGATTCTCTCTTTGTCTTGGAATTTTGCCATTTTAATTATGATGTGTCTTGAAGTGGGCCTCTTTGGGTTCCTCTTGATTGGGACTCACTGTGTTTCCTGGATTTGTGTGACTTTTTCTCTCATCAAATTAGGGAAGTTTTCCATCATTACTTTTTCAAATAGGTTTTCTACTCCTTGCTCTTCTTCTTCTCCTTCTGGTATCCCTATTATATAGATATTATTATGTTTCATATTGTCTTGCATTTCTCTTAATCCCTCTTCATTCTTTCCAAGCCTCTTTTCCTTTTCTTGCTCTTTCTGGGTATTGTTTTCTACTTTGTCCTCCAACTCACTGATCCAATCTTCTGCTTCATTGATTCTGCTTTTGAGTCCTTCTACTGTGTTCTTCAGTTCAGAAATTGTATTCTTCATTTCCTCTTGGCCCTTGCTGATAATTTCTATTTCCTTTTTCATGTTGATATAGTTTGCAGTGAGTTCATTATAGCTTCCCTGTGGTTTCTGGTAGCTCATTGTGAGCTCATTGATCTTCCTGATAACCATTGCTTTGAAACTCAATATCTGATAGTTGAGTTGCCTCTGTTTCATTTAGCATTCTTTCTGGGGCTTCCTCCTTTCCTTTCATTTGGGGATTGTTTCTTTGTCTTCCCATTGTTTGTGAGACTCTTCTTATCAGCCTCAGCTTCTTAAATTGATCTGTTCTGGCTCCCTGGGTTTATGGTGTGAACTTCTGTGCTAGAATACCTGTGAGATTCAGTGGTGCAGTCTCCTTCAGGTACCCTGGTGTTCACAGCTTTCACTGTCTCAGCTGTTGGGATGCCCCCTCTTTGGGTCCAACTCTGATGTTTTCACAGTTCTGGTTTTTTTTTTTTTTTTTTTTTTTTGTCTCAGTTGTGGGTATTTAAAAAGAGAAAAGAAAAAAATGAAAAAAGAGAAACAAAGAGGGAGAAGAGATAAAATTGGAAAGAAAGGAAATAGGAATAAAACAAGAAAGAAGGAATGAGAAGCAAAAGGAATTGAGGGATGAAAAAATAAAAAATAAAAAAATATATTTAAAAAAACCTCTTTTGCTGGTTTCAAACTGGCCAAGCTGGTTTTTCTGGTCTTGCTGGCTGCAACAGGCTGAGGGGTGATATCACTCTGCTCCCTGTTCAGCACTCAGTCAGCTTTGGGCTACTCTCCCCAGAGCTAGCCCCGAGCCTCTCCACACATGGCCTCCTGGGGAGTATGCACTTTCCTGAGTTTATGGGTGTTAGCTTGGATCTCCTACGGGGCATGCACCGACCTCGAGTTTATGGGTGTGGTTCTGGGTTTCCTGCTTTGCACGCGCTCACCCTAAGTTCACCGGCGTGAGCTCCAGGTTTCCCATGGATCATGCTCACTCCCTGGGTTCACATGTGTGGGCTCTGGTTCTCCCATGGATCACTTGCACTCCCTGGTTCCCGGCGTGGGCTCTGGGTCTCCCACAAAGCCCACTCCTCCAGTTGCGGGTGCCTCTAGTCATATGGGTGCCTCTGGTCACATGGGTTCCAGCATGCACTCCTCCCAGGGCTATGTGTGGGTGCTCACAGCCCCAGCGTGCTTGCCACTCAGACCCTAACTCCTCTCTCTGCAACTTCAAGCAACGAGGTCTCTCCTGTTGCTGCTCAAACCTTGTTTGGCCAGGGAGGGAGCAGTTGACCTGGCTCCCTTCCTACAGTCCTGTGGCAGGCCTGGCAAGTGCCCGGCTGGGGCTTCATCCACCCTGGTCTCTACACTGATCCCTGGGCTCTTGTTGTCCTGAAGTACTCTCCTTACCATCTGGTTTTTCAATGTCCGCTACAATTTTTGATCTCCTATTTTCATATATGCTGTGGTACTGTTGGCTGTTTGCTCTGTTCTTCTGTAGATCAGCTAGGTTTTTCTCCCGTGTGTAGGGGGAAGTGGAATCTGTTCCCTCCTACTGTGCCGCCATCTTCCTTCCTTAATAGAAGCCACACATCTTAAAGAGGAAAGATGCCCCCTGCTTTGGAACACTAGGTCTAAGAGAATTCCACAAACATATGCCCTTCTCAGCCACATCCTTTCTCCCTGCTTTTGAATGATCCTTGAAGGTCTCCAGATCAGTCCATTAGCTAAGTATAATGTGAATTGTACAGCTTTATTATAGAACTACATTGCATTAATTGTGCCAAATGTGGCCACTTTTAATATAGTACAGGTCTGTGTAAAACAGACAAATGGGAAAGAAAAGATGCTAGAAATTTCAGGTGCACAAATTAAAACTTGAATCCTTGCTCTTGCTAGGGCTTTTATAACATGACAGATATACTTCTCCTGTCATTGCCTCAGTCTCAAGTAAATGTGTTAAAAGTCATTAGATTTAAATTACTTGAGGAAATCTCTCTGCAATCAAAAGCTGAATGGACCAAGTACACATTTCTCATTTTCATGTCAATGACTGTCTTATTTGAAGAGTCAATTGCACTAATTTTAAAACTCAGAAAGAGGGGGCAATAATCTTCTAGAAATGATGCAATGGCCATGGGTGAGGGTTGAATAAGCCTTTAGCATTGCCTTGGCATTTTTTGGATTTTAGATTTTCTGGCCTCACCTTAAACCATGTAGGTGTTCTGCATTTAAGTGAGACAGTAGGAAGAATACCAATTTCAGGTTTTTGTCAGTCTCAAGAGATCTAGACTCAGTTGATTTCACCTAGAATTCATTTTCTTCATATTTTATGATGATCATATTCCATTCACTAGGAAGAATATGAAATTGTCTGCCTCCATTTTACTTTTTATTCTTTTCTAGGTTTTATTTTGTTTGCTTTTTAATTTTGTGGGATTTTTTTTGTACCTATGATGAAGTGTTCTTGATTTAATATCTCTAGTTATCAAGATTTTCTAGAGTTAATGATGTCTGAGGAGTCTGGAGTTTGTCTACAGCCACACAAAGCCACCTTCGAACATTAAATCCTCAGCGCTGCAATTATTTACTCCGGGCCATGCCGACCAACTCTTCCTGTGCCATCATCTATTTTCATGGAAGTGGGCTGCCAGGTCTTGTAGAGCCAACGTTTGTGTTTCAGTCTGGCCAAGAGTCTCTGAAGTTCACCCTTTATTACCCCCCCAGTGAGAAATGTCAAGGCCTTGCCTTTTCCCACAGCTTTAGGGAATGGCTTTTCCTCATCCTTACATTCCACAGCAGGAATCAGAGGGGAACTATTGTTCCCTCATCAATCTAGAAGTTTCACTTATATGACATTGGCCTTCAGCAACCCAAACCAAGTCTTGTGAATCAATCTTTCATTCAGACTTTGAAGCCCACAGTTCAAGATATATAACAAAGTGTATGTCCAGAAAGTATCCATCCATGTAATATGAAAAAGAGACATTTATTGAAGAAGATATAAGATACAAGAAACATTGTACATAGGACAATGATGCCTCAGTCTCCTTTAAAGTAGGCACCGTGGGACCTCACACAGTTCCCCTAGCATCTCTTCCACTGTTCAAAACACTGTGCAAAATCCTTTATTGGAATTGCCATTAGTTGACCTGTTGTATTTTCCTGAATCTCATCAATGGTCTGAACTCTCTTCCCTTTTAAAGGTGATTTTAGTTTTGGGAAAAGCCAGAAGTTGCAGGGTACCAAATCTGGGCTGTAGGGGAGCTGAGTCACCTGGGTGATTTGATGTTTCACAAAAAACTCTGCATGAGACAGGATGCATGAGTGGGCACATTGTTGTGATGAAGCTGCCAATCACCAGTTGCCCTTAGCTGCAGCTGTTTTGGTTATATTGCATCTCTCAACCAATGAAGAATGTTGAGGTAGTGCTCCTTATAAATTGTTCAGCCTGGAGGGGTGTACTCATGATGAACAATGCCTTCCCAATCAAAAATACAGTTAACATGACCTTAATCTTGCTGCAGCTTTGCAATGCCTTCTTCAGATGTGCAGAACCAGGCCACTTCCATTGGGATGACTGGGTCTTTGTTTCCAGATCATAACCATAGACTCACAATTCATCTCTGGTTATGACCTTCTTGAGGAAATCTGGTTCACTGATAGCAGTTTGAATCAAGCCATTAGCAACTGCAGCACGGTGTTCTTCCCGCTCTTGTAGCAAAAGCCATGAAATGAATTTTGCCATGACACATTTCATGCAAGATCCTGCATCAAAATCTTGGACACAGTAGTTTTTGGAATCCCCAGATCAGTTTCTAGTTCTGCTCTGTCAGTTGCCAGTCTTCACTGATTGCAGCTGTACACGTTCACCATTCTCAGGTGTTCTGCTTGATGCAGGCCTTCCAGAATGTGGATCACTTTCAACAGATTTTTGACCATCCTTGAAGTGTTTGTGCCACTTTTATTTGTAGTGCACTCATTGTATTGTCCCCCAAAGAATCATCCAAATAGTTTCCTCAGAGGAATGTTGAAGCCTAATGCAAAATTTGATGCAGATTCATTGCTCTACTTGCTCAGTCATTTTGAATGTGACAGCCACACAGTGCACATGCTCACTCAATGGTCTCTACCAACCTCATTGACTAGTACAGTGAAGTCGTCATTGTTCATGCTTGTGTATTCCAGTCCACTCTCCTTGGCTGCCAGGTTACATCGATGTTGCACAAACTATTCTCGTTATATTAACAATGGCTGGACTTTTTCTGGACAGACCTCATAAAATGCTTCTCCATTCTGGACAGGCATCGCTTTGGACTGGGCATATGAGAAATACGGCTGCTGTGGTTTTAAAATATCCTTCATATAACAGTAAGTCCAGACATAGGCTGATGTAGTAGCTGTGCACGATCGATGTTGCAGATCAGGTTCTTCTGGAAAGCAAACTGTGATGGAGACTGCAGGCAGGAAGTTTATTGCAGAGTGCTCTTGGGATTAGTACCTGTGGAATAAGGAAAGACAGCAGGATCGTTAAGAGGAAGAAGCTGGGCTGTGGTGTGGTCACAACAAGGCCCTAGCGAAGCACATGGAAAGCTCTGAAGCTGGGCCCTCAGAGTTCTTCTGGGTGGGGTGCAGGGCAAGGAAGCAGAACTTTGTACCTTCTTACCAGCCAGACTTTACGTGCAGGCAGTCCACCAGGAAGGTGTGACCTGGGATGGGAGTGTCTGTCTTCAGGTGAGAGCAATTCCCAGTGACAACTGACCACTGAGGCGCATCTACAGTCTCAGCTGTGGGGATGAAAGACTTCAGTCCTGAAGCTGATTTAGGCAGTTATAGCACAGTGCATACCACCATTGTCAACGGCTCAGACTCCCTCTTACTTTCTGATCTGCACGTGACTTTCATGCTCATGATTTGCTTCATGGACTCAAGATGGCTGTTGCACCACTAGCCTTATACCTGCACTCTGGACAGGAGTAAGAAGAAAGCAACACAGAGGAAAAGGTAGCACTTACACTAGGAAAACAACTATTTCCCAGAAATACCCAACAATCTTCTACGATATCTCATAAACCAGAGCTTGTCACATGGCTATGATGCCTGCAAAATATGCTCCAAAATGTGTGCTTTAGTCAGACACATTGCTGCCTCAACCAAAATCAGAGATCAGGATTAAAAAAAAAAAAAAACCATAAGAGAATGAATATTGGCTTTAGTAACTAGCGGTTGTCCAAAATCATGTGATTTTCAAGAAGAGTTGACTCTCATTGGCAAGGAGATTGTGACTCTTTATAAACTTTGAGAATTTTTTCCTATGTGGTTATAAGAAGTCTTAGTTGTGTACTAGTTATACTACTACCTCCTTGTGCAGTCACTGGAGGTTAGATTTCATTTCCCAGCAGTCACGTGTATTTGAAAATAGTAATTCTTAAACCCTTTCTCTCTCTCTCTCTCTCTCTCAGGCACAAGCACAGACACACACAGTTTCACTACTGCTGTGCTGTTCAGAGAGTGACGGTCATCATTAAGTTCTGGTCAGTGCTGGGGCAACTAAAGCACATCTAGAGATAAGGGGGCTGACTGACCACTGTCAAGAAGAACATACAGAGCATAGAAGTAAAATAAATCCAAGATGGGGAGTCCTGCCAAAGAAAAATCGACCAAGAGTAGGGTTCCCACATTTAGCAAATTAAAATAGAGGACATCTAGTTAAATGTGAATTTTAGATAAACAGTGAATAATTCTTAGTATACTGGCAATGGATTGAATGTTTGTGTTTCCCTAAAAGTCTAAGTTAAATCCTAATGACCAAAGTGGTGGTATTAGTAGGCGGGGACTTAGGAGGTGATAAGGTCATGAGGGTGGAGTCCTCATAAATGGAATTAATGACCTTACAGCAGGGGTCCCAGAGAGCTCCCTTGCCTCTTTTGCTGTGTGAGGTTACAGTGAGAGGATGTCCACCTATAAACCGAGATGGACACTGCATCCACCAGTGTTTTGATCTTGGACTTTGCAGCCTCCAGAGCGATGAAAATGTCCTGTTGTTTAGGCCACCTAGTCTGTGATATTCTCTTAGAGCAGCCCAAATGGACTAAGACTATATCTCAAATATTTCACGGACATACTGATCCTAAAAATTTATTTGTTTATCTGCGGTTCAAATTTAACTTGGTATCCTGTATTTTATTCAGCCACCCTAACTAGAAGAAACTAGCATCACCATCACGGCCATCATGCCTGTTTCTATAGTTACCGGCTTCACTCCTTCCTTGGAACTTTCCCACAAACCTCTAGCCTGAGAACTGCTGTCCAATATTTCTAGATCCTCATCAATCAATGCGGCTAAAGCTAAAACTCTTTCTTGCAACAGATTACATTTCTAATATTTCCTAGAGCACAGATCTCCTGGGGTACATGGATACACTTCACGTGGGTCTGTGAATCCATTGAAATTGCCTGGAAAATGTTGTGTGTATAGACTTAGGCACACGTCCTGGAGAGGAGGCCCACAGCTTTCATCCCATTCTAAAAGAAGTTCCAAACTCAAAAGAGTTCATTCCCAGGCAGGAAGCATCAGGCAGCCTATGAATCTTTCTTGGTTATTTCATATGAGGTAGAAAAATCAGTCATGAAACAAACGCTTTAGAACTCTCCTTTTTAAAAAAAGATTCTATTTATTTTCTTTTTAGGCAGAAGGGAAGGGAGGGAGAAAGAGAGGGAGAGAAACATCAATGTGGGGTTGCCTCTCACATGTCCCATACTGGGGACCTGGCCCGAAACCCAGCCATGTGCCCCAGCTGGGAATCAAACCAGCAACCCTTTGGTTTGTAGGCTGATCCTCGATCTACTGAGCAATGACAGCTAGGGCTAGAAATCTTCTTTTAGGGAAATTTGGAACAAATATGAGGAAAGTCTTCTTCTTTAGCAGTCCAAAATAAATCACAGAGTTAGACATTAGTCAGGAGGCTTTTTAGCAAATCCTCTCAGAAATCACCCACACTGGTTTCTCAGCACCTCTGTGGGTGAGGTTTCTCTCCTTTAACTGTTGAGCTGTTTCAAAGGGTAGAGTAGGTGTTAGAGGCCACCACACACTCCCTTCTCAAACCCTGTTTTTGGAGGGGACAGATTAAGAAATATGTCTGTGGTCAAGTAGACATGATCTTGTCACAACTTCTTTCCCTAAAGTGTCTTGTCCATTCACAGAGCTTACAGTGAAGACCTCCTATTATAACACTTTGTTTCCCATTTGGTCTTCTGTTCTCTTATGGGAAATGCTGCAAAGTAGCAAGCATACACGCAGTCTTAGAATCTATTGCAAGAAGACAGACTATCCCATTCTTCATTCTCCCTTCAGTTCCCAGGGCAATGGCGTGGTCTAACCCTTGAAGCATCATGCTCTCCTGACAAGTTTTCTGAGTTCATGTGTTCATGAATGACATGCTCACTGTACCATGGCAGACTCAGGAAAGCCCCCAAACACACATGCAGGATTCTCTAAGAGTCCCTGTCACAGCACCATTAACTACATTCTTAAGTTGGTTATGTCCAGTACACCACGAGCACCCTAAAGGGACAACATCTTATTTGACTTTTGCCCCCTGGCTCTAGTTTAGTGCCACAAATATGGTAGGGAGCCATAAAATGTTTGTGGAATTATTGAATGAAGGATGGATGGATGGATGGATGGATGGATGGATGGATGGATGAAAGCTGTATGATACCACAAGGAGCAAGCTCAAAGTATGTTGGGTGGGAAACAGTATTGGCCTTCACTCTTCTGGGTGCTGGCTCCTCCCCTGAGAACTCAATACAGAAGGACTCCACTCCTCTGGAAAGAAGCAAAGTTAGAATTTCTATTCTTTTCCTCAGGGATTTTGTTATCTTTTATTTTTAATGTGCTGGTGGATTGGTTTGGGAAAGAAGAAGAGAAAACAGATCCCAACATCCTAGATCCATCTTTGAAACAGCCTACCAGAGTCACTAACCCAGAAGAGCCTTCTAGGAGAAAGTGTTTTCCAGACCTCCCAGACGAATAGGGACTAGTTAAGTAAGTGGACGAACGAGTGTTGGGGCCTGAGGAAAAACCGGTGTTCTTAGTAGAAAGACTCTATGTGGGTGCCATAGTCCAAGGGTGAGAGACACCTTGGCACGTGGAGGACGGATCCCTTGGAGTTAGTAAACCAGATTAAGAAGCACCACCCTTAGGCAGGTACAAATTCCTTCAACTCCCCCAAGGCCTACCCCCATTTCCCAGCCTCCAGGTTGCGCCCATGCCTCAAAGGCCCCATGCTTTGAGGGGCCTTTTTTGAAATTTTCTAAGTCCCTCTCTGGTGTTTTGGAGCAGTTGGCTCCAAATGCCAACTCCACATGCCAGCACCATTTGGAGGAGGTGCCCAGAGTCCGGAGTGGAGCCTGTTCAGACTCTCTGTTTTTCTCTTCCAAGTGCTCTTTGTCTCCTCCCCCGTGGGTAGGGCCGACCGGGACCCCCACTGTGGGGTTGTACTGGGGCTCCAGGGCCAGGCCTATCCCAGAATGGCAGCCAGCCAAGCAGACCACTCCCGCTGGCAGATGCACCCGAGACTGGGTGGCAGGACGATGCTGACAAGCTGATTTCAGTGTTTCTATAGACAGAGGATCCACAGAAAATTTGCCGAGGGCCTGCATACCCTATGGGTGGCTTTGCTAAGGAATTTGGACTTTCTCCCAGGCGTAGAGGAAAAATGAAACTTTTTTGTCTAAATCTCTTTTTTAATCAAAAATATTTTTATTGTAGTTTTATATGCGTGTGTGTGTGTATTACCATTATAACTATTTTAAGTGCATGGTCCATGGCACTGACACTGCTGTGCAACCATTAAGTCTCCCATTTGATACAGTGAGAAACAAAGGCCCCCAGAGGCCTGCCGACGGGTCCCAGGTCACACAGGTGATCAGGGGAGGGGCTCTGCGCTGTGCAGTCAGTGCTTTTCCCACTCTGCCAATGCGTTCATTTTATGGATCAGGAAACTGAGTCCAGAAAGGCAAAGTGACCTTGACCAAGCTAGGAACAGGGCTAGTAAGGTCTCCAGTCCTCCTAGGCCAGTGGTCTGCTTTCTCCCCCTCATTGCTTCAGGCTGCCCTAACTTCCCTCCCAATTTTCCCTCTCTAGTTCTTTCCACCAGAAATTCCAGGCCTCTTTGCACCAACATGTGACATTCACACAGCCAATTATCACCTAAAAACGATTTTCTAAATCGGTGCTCAGTGGGTGTAAGATCCATTGGCTGCAATATGTCTTCACACCAGACTTTAGTAGTTTATCAGTTTTAGATGAAAGAAACTACTTGCCACCATTTCCCATCACTGCCAAAGTCCTTCATGCATTGTTTTGGCTGTAAATCAAATTTAAGGAACTGGTAGAGTAATTTAGATGATTTCCAATGCATTTTGTACACTGGGCTTAGTTTGCTTAAGTATATGGCCAGTTAGGAGCGGTGTGGCTCAGTCAGTTGGAGTGTTGTCCCATAGACCAAAAGGTCACAGGTTTGATTCCAGGTCAGAGCACACACCCAGGTGGCTGGTTCGAGCCCCAGTCACAGTGCATACGAGAAGGCAACCAATCAATGTCTGTCTGTCTGTCTGTCTCTCTCTCCCTCCCTCCCCCACCTCTCTCTTTCTTCCTCTTTTAAAAAGCAATAAAACACTGTCCTTAGATGAGGATTTAAAAAAAAGAATGTCTGGAATATAGTAGGTAATTAGTAAATACTTGTTAAAAAGGTGAATACAGGTATTGTTCATTGATTCCCCCCTCCATTTTTAAAATTAAGGCCTAATTTACATGAAGTAAAATTTACCCTTTTAGTTGTACATTTCTGAGTGTTTTGACAAGTGTTTGCAGTGACTCGACTACCGCAACAATCAAGATATGGAACAATTGTCATCCCCCCATTGTCCCGTGCCCCTTTGTCATCAAGCCCCTCCCCCACTCAGCCCCCCAGAACGACTGATCTGTTCTCTGTCCTTCTAGGTTTGTCTGCAAGAATGTCATATAAATGAACTCATACAGTAGGCAGTTTTCTGAGTCTGGCTTATTTTACTTTTAGCATAATGTTTTTGAGGTTCTTCTGTGTCGATGCAACTCAGTAGTTCATTCCTGAATACCTTTGTATATTGTACTGTAGAGTTCATTTATCCATTCCTCAGTTGAAAGGTATTTTGGCTGCATCCTGGTTTTATCAGGCATTGAATTTTAATTTCAATTCAAGACCTATCAGCCCCTGTGGCTATAGGAAGAAGGCTATATTTAGCTCATATTAGTTTACATGTTTGTATAGTCTGTGCTGGAACTGGTAAGGTATTAGAGTTAAGACGAAGCCTAAGTATAACTTTCTGATACCAAAGCAAGAGGTATAATGCAAAGTGGAAACAGATGCTGATTGCTGTTGGACCCTCATCCTGGACCTGCTTTGGAATCTTGGTGGGCGTTTGTTCTTTTTCTCTCCAGCTGTCACCTGGTGAATACCCTGCCCTCTCTGGGGGGAACATACCAACTATGAGACTTGTTCTGTTTTCCCAAGTTCCTCTGCAGGTGCAGCCCAGTCACATGATCTCAGATCCACCAGTAAAAAGCCATGCGGAAGACTTTGGTTTGTAACAGAAGAAGATACGTTTTTCTGGGGAGGGTGGCAGTGAAGGTGCTGGCTTCTGGGGGCGGTGACACGGTGGCAGTGATACGATGGCAGTCTGGCACCACAGCACAGCTTAACCGATGCAGCCATGATTTCCGTGGGCAGTGGCAACACTGGCCGAGCCAGGATCCTTTGCTGCAGCTACGAGCACCACTGTCTCAACAGAAAGGGCCAGTAATTGAGGCTCTGGTGTTGTTTTCTCCTCTGTCAAATGGATCGAAATCTCCAGCCTGTTGAGGGTGTTTCTCCCACAGAGTACTCTCGCTTTGAAGATCCACCTAAAAACTGCACTCAAGTCTCATTATTTGCTGAGCTTCCCCATAGATGCATTCTTATTCTTACAGGTGTCATGAATCACAACTCATCTGATGGCGTTTCCCTTATACTTTGGCTGGTGGTGAAATTGGGCCAAATGTATGTCCCGGGGTCAGCAGTTGCGGGGACCTTAAGACATGTGATTTTTATTCCAAATTACTCCTGCTGTCATCTCATTCTTCTACTTTTTCAAAACCCTTATCCTGGTTCCCGCCCTTTAAAAAGTTTATATTAAATAAAAAATGAAACCGGATCCATCACCCAGAGAGCTCACTATATGTAACATATATACACACACGAAGTTGTTACTTCAATATATGTAATAAATCAAACCATAATGAAAGATACAAAAAAAAATCCAAAAGTTTCCCACTTCACCTAAAGTTCATTTTCCTAAAGCTAACTACATTTCCTCCTGGGGGAAAAAAAAACATGCATCTGTGAGCATTTGCTTAAAATTGCATGTATATCCATATTTTTGCTATTATAAATAATGCTGCCATGAACATAGGGGTGCATATGTCTTTTGAATTAGTGTTTTGGGTTTTCCAGCTAAATCCCCCAAAGTGGGATTGCTGGGTCATATGGTAGTTCTGTTTAAGTTTACAAAAAAGAGATCATACTCTATATAATTTTCTGTACCTTTTCTTGGTACCAAATATCTTGTAGATCTTTTGGGATCAGCATACATAGAGGGAGCACTTCTTTTAAATAGTTCCATAGTATTCCATCTTACTAATCTATCAAAATGCACTTACCTGGTGCCCTGAGTGATAAACCTTTTGTTTTTCTCCAGTTTTTCAGCATCATAGAAATAATTGCAAATAATAGTCCTAACCATATATCTTGGTAAAAATTTTGCAGGTAAATTCCTAGCAGTGATATTGCAAGAACAATTGATGTAAGACTTGGAAATACTGAAGTGGCTGGATTGCCCCCCAGGAAACTGGTACCAGCTCTCACTCCTATGCGTGTTTCGCCAGCAGTACCTTTCCACACACTCTCGTCACTAGATATCGTCAACTTTCCACATTTTTGTTGGGCAGGGTTGAGGCGGGGAATATGGGGTTGGCCAAAGAGTTCATTCAGCTTCAAGGTAAAACTAAAAGACACATTTTTCATTTTCACCAATAACTTGATTGAACAACATATTCGCCATTTTTGTTTCATTACCTTCTGCCACCTTTCAGGCAATTTCATCATTCCATCTTCCCAAAACTATTTATTTATTTATTTATTTATTTATTTATTTATTTATTTATTTAGCAAAGAACTGTTCCCAGTGCCTTTTGCAGTCTTCCAGGGAATTGAAATATTCCCCATTAAGAGAATTTTATAAGGACCAAAATAAATGGAAATCCAAAGGTGCAATGCCTGGTGAATACAGTGGATGAATCAGAACTTCCCAGCCAAGCCATAACAGTTTTTGCCTGGTCATCAAAGGAGCATGTGGTCTTGCATTATCCTGATGGAAGATCGTGTGTTTTCTGTTGACTAATTCAGATGCTTTCCATCCAGTGCTGCATTCAGTTGATCTAATTGGAAGCAGTTCTTGTTGGAATTAATTGTTTGGCTTTCCAAAGCCAAACAATTACGATCTTAAGGAGCTCGTAATAGAGGACGCCCTTCCATTCCCACCATATGCACAGCATCACCTTCTTTGGATGAAGACCGGCCTTTGGTGTGGTTGGTGGTGGTTCATTTCACTTGTCCCACAATCTCTTCCATTCCACGTTATTATAAAGTATCCATTTTTCATCACCCATCACAATTTATTTTAAAAATGGAACATTTTCATTACGTTTAAGTAGAGAATCACACAAGGAAACATGGTCAAGGTTTTTTCCCGCTTATGTGGAGTCCAAACATGAAAGTGATGAACATAAATAAGATGGTGAAAATGATTTTCAACACTTGATTCGGATATTTTGAGTACGTCTGCAGTCTCCCATGTGGCATAACGTTCATTGTTCTCAATTCATGTTTCGATTTGATTGCTCTCAATTTCAACTGGTCTACACAACCATGGAGCACCACCCAGCGAGAAATCTCCAGCATGAAACTTCACAAACCACTTTTGACACGTTCAACCAAGCACAGCACCTTCCCCACACTCTGCACAAATCTCTTTTGCATTTCAGTTGTTTTTACCTTTCTTGAAATAATAAAGCCTAATATGCTGAAAATGTTGCTTATTTTCTTCCATCTTCAATATTAAAATGGCTACACAAGTCACCAATTTTGATGTTTTTTAAATGCACGCTGATCTGACAGCTGTCACAATACCATCTAACCAAGTTGTTTCGAATGAAGTTAAAGACAACCAAGCACTTACTAGAGCCAGCTTTAGGAAAAAATGGAAAGAACTTTTTCGCCAACCCAATGTTACCTCATGCTTGTTTTAATTACATTTAATTAAAATTTTCAGAGTTTAAAAGAAATCTTTGGATGTATATATTTTGGAAACCATTTCAAAGTCTTTTCAAATTAATGTGGACTATGAAAAATTCTATATATTGCATTTATTTAGAGCACTTGAAAAGCACTGTCCTGCCTCTAAATTAGCAGTGCTCCATCTTGGCTGCACATTTGAAACTTGTTTTTTAAAAATACTTTTGCCTGGGCTTAATCCCAGACCCATTAAGTTAGAATCTCTGGGGGGCAGGGCCCAACCTGGACGTCTTTATAAAGCTCCTCAGGTGGTTTTACAAAGTGCAGGCAAGGTTGAGGATCAGCGCTCTAAATGCATTCTAATGGATGCTACAAATAGTATATTTGAAAGGTTTAAGGCTCAAGTCCCAGGTGGTACCAGCTGAATGTGTAAAAGTAAAACATTTTCCAAGCTGCGATTGGTTTTTTCCCCAAATGAAGGTCTGACGTGTTCACAACGGTGAAGTGACAGCCCCCTCGCTCAGCCACCATCCTCCTCCTCTCTCCCACGGCACGCCAGCCTGCACGCCAGTATTCCAGTAAGAAGTGACAAACTCACACTTGACAAATTAATAATTGATATGACCTAACCACAGAGAATCATCGGCAGAGTGGTGATTAATATCTTTATGATCAAAGGTGTAAGAGCCCTTCCTGTTGAGCTATGGCTATAATTAGCTCATCCTCTGGTGGAGGGGAAAAAAAAGATTGTCACAAAGGAGCAAAGCCATTGCCCCCATGTGAAGGAGGCCCTTTAAAGTTTTCCTGTCATTCTTAAGCTTCCCTGGTTCCTGTGACAAGTGTGTCATAAGCTGTCATTTCATTTGCTGGAGTTAAATCGTGATGGGTTTTTCTGCCAACTTAGCAAATACCTAATAGGAGAAAAACTTGCTGGGGAAATGATCCAGTTTATTGATTTATTTGGGATTTTCTATGATGTAGAGGAAAGATCAGATAAGATAATAACTTCTTACAAGATTTCTGAATGGATTTGCATTTTAAAATACAAAATGAGGTAATGTATGTGGGAAAACCATTTTTGAATTCTTATAATTCAATTGCTTTTGACTTCCTGATTCATACTAATATCTATTTTTTCCTGTTCTCTAAATAAATTAGGTTACATTTTTAAGGAAACTTTGTTAGTGGGCAAGAATTAGAACAATGAAGTCTTTCTTTTAAAATTCTTACCCGAGGATATGTTTATTGATTTTAGAGAGAGCAGAAGGGGGGAGAGAGAGAGAAACATCAATGTGAGAGAGATACATTGATTGGTTGTCTCCTGTATACACTGCCACTGAGGTTTTAAACCTGCAAGCTAGGTACGTGCCGCGACCAGGAATTGAACCCACAACCATTTTGTGTATGAGACAACGCTCCAACCAACTGTACCACCTGACCAGGGCAAAACATTGAAAATTTTAAAAAATACATTGAAGAATTAAAAACTATGTCACCACTAATTAATAACCCATCTCTAATAATATAATTTTTATAAGAAAATATTTGGAAGTTTAGCTTCTCTCTTTAATGCAATTGTGTTATGATTTATGTACAGTAAACTGAACATTTAAAGTATATCATTCAATGAGCTTTTTAACAGATAGACTCCTGAAACCACCACTTTTGCAGTCCCTCCTTCTACCCCTGGCCTCCAGGTAATTTCTGATTGGCTTTCCATCTCGGTAGATCAGTGTGCATTGTACTTTTATATGAATGTAAATGTGCAGTGTGTGTTCCTTCAGTGCAGCCGCTTTTGCTCAGCATCATGTCTGGGAAGTATATCCAGGTGGTTGCCTGTATCTGCTGCTCACCCCTGTCTACTGCGGAGCACTAGGCCATTACACAGATTGCTCCATCCAGTTTGTTATCCGTTCCTCTGATGATGGGCTTTTGGGTTGTTTCCAGTCTTGGGCTATTCTGAGCACTGCTTTTATGAACAGTCATGTACAAGGGTTCATATGAAAATGAAACAGACAAGATGTCAATGTTAGTGTATATATAATTTAAGTTCTAATGTACATCTAGCATTTTGTTGATTTGGGTATTTTATAAAATTGAATAGTGTGATCTCCATGGCAGACGAGGTGGCCCTGGACTCCCCTGGCCCTCCTCACCCCTAAACAAAACATCCTTCAGGCTATCCATGCACAGCGCTGCCAGGTGCCCTTTATATTCGGATGCACCATCTGCTCAATGCCTGTGGCAAGTGAGCCCTTAACAGGTTTTCTTCCGATTAGGCCAGAAGACTGTCCCTTGCCTGTCCACCTTCTGACATTAATCCTGGTGGGCTCATCTTTCTAGTCACTATTATTCTGTCAAGTTTAAGAATACTCAGAGGCCCCTCCTTGCCACTTCCCAACACCTAGGCAACTAACCTCATTTCTCACAGCTCCCAAAGGTGATGAGCCTCCCAGGCCAGCCCGTCTGCCGGCCCAGGTGCCGTCACCACTTCTCATGGTGCTTTTCCTGCTTAGCTCTTCCCTGGCCTGTCCAAATTCCTTCAAACTCTCTTCCAGGCCTCAATTCAGCCCCTGAGTTTGTAGACTTAGTCCTTCTCTGAGTACCTGAAGTCCTCTTACACTGTGCTATATGTCCTAGCACTTGCTCCTTAGTTATTTCAATAAGTGTGTACAATCTCCTGAATTATATTTCAGTCTCCTTAAGTCCAGGACTGCCTCTTGCACTTTATGTAAATATAAAATGATGAACTTGCAAAGTAGATGGGTATCTACATATTCTCCCAACCCCTTAACACTACACCAGTGTCACAGTCCTCACAGACCCAGCCACGCTGACTTCACTTGGAGCATGCAAATGATTTAACGCACTTAACATGAGACCTCTTTATTGCCCAGTGCTCAGGTAAGCTGGTCTGAAACTTAGGCACAGCGTCCTCAGCTTGAATTATTGTAGTTTCTCCTTGAGTGAAAGAATAAGATGATGAATATCACGAGAGTTTTGCAGAATCAAAGGCCAGGAATGGTGAATCTTTTAGAGTCCTTGATGGGCCCAGATCAAACACAGGTGTGTCCCACATCCAGGGAGAGGCCAGAAAGGGGGAAGGAAAGGGAAGGATCTGCTGATTCCAACGATTCCTTTTAGCAGAGTGTATCGAGCCTGAAGAGATGGAGAAGGCTATTTTTAAAAGCCCTTCACTTTGTGCCTGATTTATGGGCAGACACTAAAAATATTAATAAGTAGAAATGGTGCTGATCCACGAACATGATGAGCTTTCAATTTCTGGAGCCACAAGGTGACAGACTGCTGTGAAGATGCTTGCATCCTCATAATATCCTTCAGGGCTTCAACTTTAAAGAAGAAAACATTGGTATTTTAAATCCCACTTTGGCATTTAACTGTGTTAAGTCATTCTGTTACATTGGCATCACTTACATACCCTTAAAAAAAGAAATTTAAAAAAAAACCCAGATTGTACTACGCATCACAGAAGCTTTAATGTGGATGCTTTAAGCCCAAGGGAAATTATTTCCTATGCAAATCATTTCCCTGATACCAGCTTTCTTCTGGATTCCCTAATCCCAACTCACATACAGCTATATTGATATAGGTCAAACGTTGATTTTCAAAAATGACTACTGTCAGGGCTGAGGCAAGAACAATAATATCTGAAGTAGTGTATCACTGGAGGAAATTTAATCAAGGAAAACAAGAGTTGGCGGACAGAATTGTTCCCAAACCAATTTACCAACCTGTTCTTGCCAGGAGGGCCAGGTGCAGACCTAACCACACGCCTTGGGTACACCATTATAATAATTAAAAATAGAAAAGCCCAAGTGTGATATAACTTCCTTGGAAGAAGCTTGGCAGCATTGAATAAGGCTGAAGAAACACATGCCTTAATAACCCAGTAATCCCATTCCTAGGTACATACCCTACAGAAATGTGTGCTCGAGCACACCAAAAGGCGTGGAAGATTGTTCCCGGCAGCGTTCTTCGTGATAGCCTCCACGGGAACAACCCAATGTCCATTAAAGGAAAATGGATAAACAAACTGTGCTACAGTTTCGCAATGGAATACCACACAACGATATTTTAGGTATGTCTGTTACATTTAAAACATGTTTTTAAGGAATTAAAAATGGGAATAACATATTTTGGGATCATTGGCAAGACTGTTTTCACCCTGCACATGTCAAGAGAATGTAGCAACACAGCATCACTAGCCATCAGAGAGATGCAAATTAAAACCATAATGAGATACCACTTCATACCCATCAGAATGGTTATCATTAATAAATCAACAAACAACAAGTGCTGGTGAGGACATAGAGAAAAGGGAACCCTAGTGCCCTGTTGGTGGGAATGCAGACTGGTGCAACCACTGTGGAAAGCAGTATGGAATTTTCTAAGAAAACTAAAAATGGAACTGCCTTCTGACCCAGCAATTCCACTGATGGGATTATACCCAAAGAATCCTGAAACGCAGTTAAAAGAACCTATGCACCCCTATGTTCATAGCAGTGCTATTTACAATAGCCAAGTGTTGGAAGCTGCCTAGGTGCCCATTAGTAAGTGAATGGATAAAAAACTATGGTACATTTACACAATGGAATACTATGCAGCAGAAGGAAAGAAGGAACTCCTACCCTTTGTGACAGCACGGATGGAACTGGAGAGCATTATGCTAAGTGAAGTGAGCCAGGTGGTGAAAGACAAATACCATATGAGCTCACCTATAAGTGGAACCTAATTAACAAAACTAACAAGCAAGCAAATTAGAACCTGAAACATTGAAATTAAGAACCGACAGTAACCACAGGGGAGGGGAGGGAAATAACAGGGGAAAGGGTCATCAAGGAACATATACAAAGGACTCATGGACAAAGACAAAGTGGGGGTAGGATTGAGGGTGGGGTTGGATGGGGCAGAGGAAAGTGGTGGTGGGAAAATGGAGACAACCATATTTAAACATTAAAAAATAATTTTAAAAAAAGAATGTAGCAATAAACCCACTATTGTATCTCTGTGTGTGTGTGCTTTAAAGTTGAACTGTTACTCACTTTTAAAATTCACCTTGAACATATGTATTTGCTCCTGTTCTCTAAACAAAGTGACTTGTCAAACAAAAACATAGGCAAGAATGATAACATGGGAGTCTTTTAAGAAATACAACTTAACATGTCCCTTTATCTAAAAGGAGAGAAATAAAAGTTGTGCTTGCAAACTATCACTTGAAAGCTGTCCAAGGATTTACATTTCTAGACCACTCAGTAGGGACAGCCTGTTAGACCATGAACTCTCAGGTGTGCCCTATTCCTTTTAGTTGACCATCCATGCCAAATCACTTCTTCCGTTACTATCTGACCTTCTTCTAAGGGACACTAAGCATGAAGAGTGGATGGGTCATTGATCTACTGTAGGCCAGAGACAGGGATACCCTGAGTCCCAGACCCTACAGGGCTGCCATCTACCTCGTATCCATGGGCAACGCAGATTCAATGTTTCACTTTTCTCTTCATTAAATTGAGGCCATAACCTACTTAGATATGCTCTTCTATCTCAGAATACAGACTCGTTGCTTCAAGGCCAAAAAAATCATTTCAATTAAAAATGTCCACTTTTATGGGTAGATTTAACATCCATGAGAATGTTTTGTTTTTCAGCTTTTGTGTTTTGGGGCACTTTCAAGGATTTTTATTTTAAAAATTGACCTAAATCATTCTCTCTTTTTCTTCCTATATCCCCTGGAATTTGAAATTGTATTTGATGGGTGAGAGAGGTAGCAAGAGAGTTTCTACCAGAACAAGACGGAAGGAGACAGAACATGCACAGAGATGCAGATGGTTTTATAGGTGGATGTACTTCCAACTTGAAAGGTTTCATATGAAATACTATGAGGCCAGGAAAACACGTCATTTTACAACTTAAAATGAAATTTGACTCTCTGTACATTTTTTTCAGTGCTATTTATTTATGCATTATGCAGAGATACTTTCTCTTTTTCTTTTTTTCCAAGATAAAAGTAGTAATGTCAAGCTGAGAGAGATCCAAGGAAAATAAAAGTTAGTTATGCAAAATGAATTCAGAGAAATTACAAGAAATCTCAATATCTTAATGAACAGAGTTAAGATGTTTGATCTATAGAAAAAGCTCAGATATCAAAAACACACAGGCTCACATTTTTCCTTTTTATCTATCTCCATTTTTGAGTTATAGACACTTCTGAGGGCCTCAAGAAAGTTGTGAATGGTACCTCGCCATAGAAAAATGTACATAGGCAAAAAATTTTTTACATATTCTAGCAAAGAATTTAAAAATATGCCGAAGCCCATCCAAACCTTGGGCCAAAGATCTGAAGCCCTAGAATAATGCCTGAAGTACTCCAGCTGGTAAGATGCTGAGGAGATTAGGAGGCATCCCCTTTCCCTCCTGGGCAACTGGGACAGGTGTTTTATGAAGACAACAGGAAACAGAAGAGCAGTCGCCATTTTTCCAGCTGTGTGAGCTGGGCTTTTCTTTCTTTTTCCTTTCTTTTTTCTTTTCTAGCAATGAAACTCAGAAAATTTTTATATGGAATCAAGACATGTACATAATATTGTAAGGAACAGTCTTACTCATTATCACTTGAGGTGAGTTCATTGTGAAAATACCTGGGAAAACTAGCAAAATAGGAACCTCAACCCTGCGGCCAGCCTCATTCAGGAAAAAACTGCATAGCCACACCTCACAGTGACATGGCAATGGGGACACATTCATGGGTTGGAGCCCTCGGGGCCATTTAGGCCTCAGAGAGGCTCCAAACATGAGTTCCTATAGTTTTACCCTAGCCCGCACCTGCTTGTGTGACTGCTACTCATTCTGCCTCATTTTGCCTTGTGGGTCCACTCTTATCATCAGCTCAGTGACTCTTTGAATTACAGTCCAGGTGTCCAGATCTGTACTTCAGAGGATAACTGTCTCCGGTACACGGGCTCTCCTAGGTCAGATTCTCTCCCCTCAGCTATACAGCTTTGACCACTTTGACTTGGAAGAAGTGTTTCAGAAAAGGACTGGGAGAGGCCAGTCTTCTGAAGGCTGTCCACGATTTTCCCCAAAGACCTCACGATGTTCTGCGTTCATACCTGTCAAGCTAGGACTTGGAGGCAGTTCTAGACAGTATGAAAATAAAACTCTGTTGCACCATGGACAACTACATGCCAGCAATGAGTCAGCAGTGAGTTTCAGACTGGCTTCATCATAGGAATACAGTAGTGATTGCCAATTGCTGTGCTGCCAGAAATTTTAAAACATGGAATACCTGACTATTTAGTCAGGGGCACTGAAGTCTTTTTCCTCGGATTATCAAATTGTAAAAAATGATAACAGCACACACAACAATAGCTGTCTGGTGTGAATAAATAAAAATTATACTTATTTTTTGTCAGATTGGCAAAAATATTTTTTTTTTTGGTCT
Organism: Anoura caudifer; assembly: GCA_004027475.1. Taxonomy (NCBI): domain Eukaryota; kingdom Metazoa; phylum Chordata; class Mammalia; order Chiroptera; family Phyllostomidae; genus Anoura; species Anoura caudifer. Next base: position 159,492 of record PVKU01003379.1, on the reverse strand, counting down.
GCCACAGAATTTTAGTAATTAGTTTATGTGTGCCATGCGATGAAAAGGTTGAAAATCACTGGATAGAATATTCTAACTGTGGACTTCTGTGCCCGTTAGTGCTGCCCAGAATATTTTGCTGAAAAGAACTAAAATGTTAAGCAAGTTTTGTTGAAAAATTTAAAATCTTTACCTTAGTGATTACAGTGCATGGATGTAGGTCCATCAGCTGCAGCAAAGGTTCCACCCCGGTGGGGAGTGTTAAGGGTGAGGCCATGCAGGTGTGGGGGTGGGCATAGTACCTGGAAATCTCTTCCTCTGCGACTCTAAAACTGCTCTTCAAAACGTCCATGTTAAAAAAATAAATAAAGCAGAACAAAAAGAACTTTAATAAAAATATTCACACTGTTATTTTTCTAGAGTGGACCATCTATTCTCAACCAATAATATATTACCATTGGTTTGTCTTAAAGTTCAATGTTACCTGTTAAATTATGCCTTTAAAAAAGGCAAAACAATATGAAGAGTAACTATGAGGAACTTCAGTTAGATTTTTTCAAGATGATTTATTTGCAGTAAACTTTATAAAGTTGTTTAGGGATGAGAAAATGATGCCTTAAATATCCATGAGAAATGAAAGGGTTTGAATTCAGCTCCTAATGATTGGCCAGCATGTGGTGGAAAAAAAAAGTTTTATGTGATTCTTATAGGGAAAGAGTCTTGTGCAGTGTAGTTCAGTACTACACGCTCTAGTTCTCACCCTGAGGATTTATAACATCTGCTGACGTATTGGAAATATTTGGATGCCCTGAGATAAAGAAGCCTGTTTCACTGTATTTAATTTAGCATTTCCCATTTCCCAGATGTATTTGACCATAACCTCCCTCCCATTTTTTTCCCAACCGTGTATTAACTGCGCAGGGAAATAGTGGTCTGTGAAAGAAACTTTGAGAAATACCAATTTAGGCCAAAATGCATATGACCCATCATTGGAAAATTGTTACCTTTAGTGAAAACAATTCTATTTTCAAGCAGTATATACACAATAGAGTCATTTTTTAGTTCAATGTGCATTAAAAGCTTTGAAGATAACGAATAATATATCAGCTGCTGTTATATCCGGGTGGTGGGTTAAGGTGACTTTCCTTCTCTCTCTCCTTCCTTCTGTGTCCCTTTGAAAGCCTTTGCCATGAACATTGGTTCCTTTTGCAATAAGAAAACATATTTTTAAAAGGACACATGACTACTGACCTTTTGGGGAGAATACTGTTTAAACTGTTTGCCTTTGGGTAGAAGAGGTGGAGGTGAGCTTGGGAGAAGAGCGACACAACGTTTCTCTGCCTTCCTGCCCTTAATCCTATTCAGCTTGTACTTTGGCAAATGAGGCATAGGTGAGAAAATAATGAGTAGATGTTGTTGATTCAAGTACATCGGGGGTTTTGCAAGCGTTACGTTGGAAGGAATGGAAAGTAGGACTAACACAGTGTCCATTTCAGACACCGCCTTGAGATTAAAGAGTGGTATTTAACAGTGTGGTCACCCAAGATCCTTAGGGGCAGGCCAAAATACAATTGCCTGCTGTTACAAAGTGGATTTGAGGAGTTAGGGTCCACCAAGAAGCTAGATGGCAAACAAGGGTTAACAAAATTTCTTCAGATGAGAGAGTCCATGAGCTGCTGTTGTTTGGGTCATTGACTTTGACTGAGAGTTATTGTGGTGAATTTATCCGAAATGCCGCTGCCACAGGTGAGCGGGCCAGGCTCAGTAAACAAGGAGCTGGGGTGAGCTGGAGTTTCGGAGTTACCATTTACAACCATGCCAAGCCCTAGGCAGCACTCTGAGAGCGGCAAGCCCAGCCTACCCCACTCCTTCCCAACCTCGCGCTGGTCTTCTCAGGTAGTGCCCAGAGTCCTCCAATGCAGCCTGCTGGCTGTTTTGTGTAGCCCAACAGCTAAGAATGGTCTTTACACTTTTAAACATTTAGAAATGATCAAAAGAAAAATAATATTTTATGACACATGAAAATTATATAAAATTCGAATTTCAGTCTCTCTAATGGAACCCAGCCACACCTACTTGTTTGCCTGTTATGGGTGGCTACTTACCTGCCACAACAGCAGAGCTGAGCAGTTGGGACAGAGATCACATGGCCTGCAAAACCTGAAATATTTACTATCATGACCTTTACAAAACATTTGTCAATCCCTGGTCTAGACTACTGTTTCCCAAAGTCCATTTCCTGGAACTTCACTAACCTTTATGAGATGCCCCTAAAAACAGAGTCCCATGTCAAAAAAATTTTTTGGAAATGTAAGTGATTCTTATGTTCTATGCCCCACTTAGAAAGAGATAATGCACATTTGCTTATTAAATCTCTTAACAGCTCTATGGTTTAAAAACATAAGTTGAACCCAGTGTTTCCAAACCGAAACACTGGCAAGATGTTTGAAGATGGATCCAGTTTCTTCCAAATAACACTCGTGAATATATCTATAAACATCCTAAGAATGCTTCTTGGGAAATACTGCTCTGGATCAATTTTTCATCTTTTTCTATTGACATCTATTTGTCTTGTGTCCATTCTTTCAAGTCCACACCTGAAAGCTATTGCCTTGGATCATATGTTTTCGTATGGTCCTCATGAATGAGTCTCCTTCAAATATAAAATGAAGATACTGACAGTCCTTTTGCATATCACGTGACAGCATTGTAGGGGAGAGTAAGATTAGGTACATGATTGGTTTCTAATGATCAGAACATACTATATAGAGATAAGGCGTTTTATCACTTCAAATCAGGAGATCGGCCACAATCTGTTAGAGTCTCTTCAACTTCATTTTTCCTCATTCAATTATTTCTGTATACTACTGCCAAACTAATTTCCTAAAATACACTTTGAAAATGTCAATCCCCTACTCAATTACTCATAATTGCTCCTTATTGCCAAATGCAGTGTTTGAAAATTGAGTTCTACGGAGCCATCGAGTTCCAGGTAGTTGACTTCGATCACGTAGGGATGAGAACAGTAGACCTAGGCCACGGGTCTCCCACTCACACTCTTCCTGTCTTATATATTGGAATGTCCAAATAATGCTTCATTTAAAAAGAGTTCAGTATGCCCAGGTTTCTCTCTCCTGTGAGATTTTCAAATCTCCAGATCAACTTTATTTTTCTTATCTTTGCAATAGTTCTCTTCCTTCCAGCTGGATGTTGATGGGACTGGCTCTGTGAGCGGACGGATCGGTGCTGCATCTGTGCACTATTCTGGGAACACTGAGCCAGGAAAAGGCAACAGGAAATGGGGGAATTGCGCAGGACACACACCAGGGCAGAAGCAGTGCTCCAAGAAGAGGTCAGCCATCACGACTACAGACCAAACAGATGGGCTGTTTCATTCTTCATTCAGACAGCTCTCACGCTGCAGGGAGAAGTTGATGGAGAGGAGGAAGAGGCTTTAAGTGTGTGTAAGAAGGGAGGAGAGGAGCAAGACAGTAAGGCATGGCATTTGAGAGATATGGGTGATGTCAGACCTTAAATTCCGGTGCTATCTAGGACATTAACCAATACCACATTAAATGAGTTAGCATATGAAAATTGCTTACAAAAGTGCCTAGGACATAGTGCTGGGTAAGTGTTAAGGGTTGTCATTACCCGCAGTACTACTACTGTTGTTTTATTATTATTCAGTATAGGGCACAAACAAAATAGGAATGTAGCTGCACCAAAAAAAAGTGTTGTTTTTTTTTTAATAAGACAAGATGCTGAGTTTAAGTTGATGCCTCATCGTGACCCTCTCTCTCTGCACCCTGTTTAGTTCTTTCAAAGCACTTACCACAATTTGCAATTATATATTATTCAGGGGGTTTTGGGCCTATATATTATTTATGGTTTATTGTCTGCTTCCTCTATTAGATTTTTAACTTTTATGAAGCTAAGGACTTGGTATATTTTATTCACAATCCTATACTCAGTGTCTATAGCTGGCATAGTTGGCTATGAATGATGGACTGAATAAGTGGCTGAATGCCGACTGAGCACAAAGAAGGCTTCCTCCAAGATCAACAGCCTCAGTGGGAGAAGTTGGAAAAATCTTAGAAGCCCAAATGTCCCAGGTAAAAGGCACCCAGAGAGGCAGACTGAATTCCTGGGCACTCCAATCCTAGATGGTGGAGCAGGAGAATCACACAGCCCAACAATGGGGTTAGCACTTTGCCTCTGGGGGCTCCTGGAAAAGGGTGGCAGCAGCCTGTGGGTGTCTGGGGTCTTCTTGACAATGGAAGGGATGGGGCTAGGAGAAAGGCTCAAACTGATCAATTTCCTCAAGCTCTCCAGATAAAATCTGTAATCTTTTTCCTAACGTGACCTCCTGCCTCTTTAACATGAGCTCAACAGTACAATCTTTGCTTTGTAGCCCATTTCACACTCTACTGACTTTAAGTGAGTGACTAATGTTGAGCTATAGATTGAGCTGTCATTACATACATTTGGAAGTTTAAGGATGCCAATTACACACTTTATGTGGTTTTGTTTCTTCATCAGTTGATAAATGATGGCAATGAGCCAAATGAAGCATTGAACAACATCTACCTTAATGTTCATAACATTGGGTAAAAAAAACATGGCAAATCCTCCTCTCTCCCTTCCCTATTCTGATCGAGGGATCTGCAGATTCCTAACTTACCCATCCAGATACAGAAAGAGAACGTGAAGGACAGCCTGCTGATCCAGGCTCCACTCAGTTTTCTTTCCACATGAAGACAAAAAGTACAAATTCCAAATACCTATTGCGTGTATTTTGCTTCTGGCTTTCTTTTAAGGGAGAAAAACTCAGCCTACTCTGTGTTTTAATGCAATGGCCTGGAAATTAGTCATACTTTGTTTTTTGGGGGAGGAAAGGACGAGGGAGTGTAGAGTGAGAGATCAGAAGTAGTCCTTTGATACTTCCTCTTTCCGGTGACTAGCATGAAATTCTATCATGACTGTATGTGGAAAGGGAATGAAAGGCCCTTCACCTCACACACATGCCTATATGCACACTTTTTTCGGTGATCATCATGTCAATCCTGTGGGTTAGCCACTGTTTCAACATACACAGCACATTGCATTGTCCAAAGATGGCCATAACAACATCTCCCATCTCCCAAGGCTCTTTTAGAACATTGGCATTCTTTCATCAAGAGATCAAATCTATGTCTCCTCATCTTGAATCTGGGTAGACCTACTCTTTTGACTAGTGTATGGCAGAAGTGACATTATGACTTCTAAGGTCAGATCATAAAAATGTCATGTATTGTACTTCTATCTTGTTCTTTTGGGACAACGTCTCTTGGAAACTCATGTGCAAAGCCTAAGCAGCTTGTAGAGGGGAATTGAATCCCTTGACCTACAGCCCTGGCTAACTTCCAATCTGCCAGCCAGCATCAGCTTGCCTGGCACGTGAGTGGGCCATTTTGAAAGTTTGTCATCCAACCTCCAGTCAATTTGCCCCAGCTGATGAGCCATACCTGCCAAACTCTGCCCAAATTTAAGATTTGTGAGTAAAATAAATAACTCAGGGAGGAGCTGCTACACATCAATAAATAACTAATATAATAGCTAACCAATATTAATCTTAAAGGCAAAAGTTCCAAAGATGAGCTGCGAGAATTAGAGGGAGGTTTCCTACTGAATAACGTGAATGGCTTTGAGTATGAAAGAATAGATCTTCTGTCTATAAAGCAGACCAAACTATTTGATTATCAGCGTAACAAGCACACTGTGCTGCCCTAAGTCTCAATCATAGAAAAAAGGTATGGGGGGGACTACTACAATTAGCTCCTGTACTTGGGAATTTTGGAAAAAGGGATATCACTTGGCTAGGGATCATAGATGAAGTGTAGGATGTCAGATCTGAGCTCAAAATGTCTATTTTTTTCAGAGTGCCTCACAGTGGGAAATCAAACCATCTTCTTCAAATACCTCCCTCTCAGTCACCAAATCCTACCTGGACAAGAGTTTCAAAGGACTAGCTGTAATTTTCCACTTGTGAGACTTATGAAAGGCATGTGGCCTCTCTCCTGGGCCATTTGTACATCTTCCTCTCTTGCTTTTCAAATGGCCTTTTAGAGTCCTGAAGGTTTGTGACAGATCAAAAGAGTCACAGAAATAGACCATGTGAAATCACCTCCAGGAGTAGATTGGAAATGAACCTATGAGTGATCAGAACAAGAATGAGCCCAGAAGTTCATTGGGAATTCCAGAAGAATCCCAGGTTTACCTCTGCCTAGACCAGAGAGGTGAAAGAAGCTTAGGAAAATTGAGACGAGAGAATCTATATTTAATCCCCTGCATCAAATTTCAACTACTTTGAGGTTCATATTCATGATTTCTTCCCAGGCATAAAGCTGGCAACTCTCTGTGCCAATTCCTACCACTGAAATAATTTTTATGTTTTGTTTTTTATCTAGGTCATCAGTCAGGTAATATGTATAAATTATCCTTAACACTTATTTCCAAAAAGTCTACACACACACTTATACACACTTGCTCTGGGTGGTAATTTTTTGGTAAACTTTAAAAAGAAAGTGTAACGTACATCTAGAAAAGTGTACAAATTGTAAGTGAGAAATAAATGGAATTTCACAGAACACACCCACATAACCACAACTGAGATTAGCAAGTCCCATTTTTAGTACCCTAGAAGCCTCCCTTTTGCCCCCTCCCAGCCATTACTCCCCACCGCCACCCACAAGGGTCACCATGATTCTAATTCTACCAAATGTTAGAATTTGATGCCCAGTGCTGTTCTCTTCGTGAAATAGTTCAGTGCAGTGTATATTTAACTTTGCTCAAGGTTATTCTGATCACTAGGCTTACTTCCTCTCTCTTCCTGTTGCCTCCTCCTAATTCCCAGAGTGTGGGATGCCACCCTTAGATTTCCCCTGGAATTCAATGGAGAATTATCTGGTGGACAAAGACAAAGAATTAAATGTCAGCAGAAGACAAAGAATTAAGCATCGTGGAGAAGAGACAAGCATTTACACTATGCCCTTCTGAATTCTTGACCCAAAGAATCTACAAATACAGCAAACTGTTAAGTCACTGAGTTCAGCAAGCTAGTGACATAGCAGTAGGTAACCAAAACAGGGGCTCCGAGGAGGGCTACTTGCAGTGCAGAACATCAAGAACAATTTTCTCGCCCAGATTACCCTGGACCACATTGTTACACAAAGCCTACTGGGCAGCTGCCCAAGGTCTGGAGACAGCAACCATGCCATCATTATCTGTGTGTAAGCGTATTAGAAATGGGTAATGGCCCTGCATTCACTCTCTCCCACTTACCAATAATAAAATCCCTGCCAACATCTCCAAAAGCCAGATTGCACAGACGCACTCAGCAATCTGGTTCTTCCCTTTATTAGCATTAATTACAATCATTTTGCTTTTATTGGCTTTACTTTTATTAATATCTCCTCAAACAAGCCAAAAACAAAAGAATAAATGCCTTCATACACAGGCAAGCTTCCACAGGCTCAATGATACAAACAAGGCATGTCTTAAGATATGTACGATTTATTCTCTGCACACCCAGCACCTGTGTCAGAAATTGGGTGGGATCAGGGATTCACACTGACTGAGGAGCAAGAGACTTCATATGTGGGCTCACGATGGTCTGTCAGACTGTGTTCCACTTTGGGATTGTGATTCTTGGCTAGCCCTCCGTTACTGAGCTGGGGAGGCAACCTACTCATCAATTTTTCTGAGCCTATTTCTCACACTGAAAGAAGAGAAAACTCTGAGTGATGACAATCAACATCAGCTTATGTTCTTAAAGCCCAAGGGAAGACATCAGGCAATAATTCTGCTAGAAATAGAATAGGCTGATTCTCTTTCTAGTCCCCTTGTGGTTCAAAGGTTATAGAAAGCTGAATTTCTATTTATCCATCCAATAAACACTTTTCAAGAATACACTCTGTGCTAGAACCTTTGCTAAAGGTAAGAAATATGAAGACGAATACAAGAAGACTCACTTTTCAAGGTTCAGCCTACTTACCTTTCTGTCTGTAAAGTTGCAGTAAGCATGTTGTGTATCCATTCATTCAATTTTCCTCCTGTACTCTATGGAAAACTAACCTCCCAGCATCCCTTATAGTTAAATTTGAGTCAGGTGACTGAATTCTGACCAGTGAAAAAGCTGGCATGTCACATCTGTATGACCACCCTAGCCATAAATCCTCTGAAAGCGCTCTCTGGACCTCCTTTTCCTTCTGGGGTGGCGTTTGAGGCCATGTGTTGAAGATGGTGAGCTCGGAAGACGGGAAGAGTCTCTGAACGATGACCTGTGGAGAAGAGCCACTCTTTGTTAACGAACTTTTACTGTGTGAAGTCACTGGGATCTAAGTAGTTTGTTCCTTTGGTTCTTTACTTCCTCTCTACCTGCCCCACAATTAATACAAAAGTTTCTTTAATTGCTCCATAATTCAGGGTCTGCTCAGGAGACAGAAACAATACCATTTTTAAACCGGTGGTAAAATACACCTATGAAATACACCATCATACCCATTTTTAAGTGCATGGTTTGGTATTGTTAATATTTACAGTACCAAATTGGTTGTTGTGCAACCAATCTCCAGAACTTTTTTATCTTGCCAGATTGAAATACATACCCTTTAAACAACTCCCATTTTCCCATCCCCCAGCACCTGGGAACCACCATTCTGTCTCTATGAGTTTGACTAGATACCTCATCGAAGTGGAATGATGTAGTATTTGCCTTTTGTATCTGACTTATTCATGGCATGATGTCCTGATAGTTTATCTGTGTTGACACATACGTCATAATTCTTTCCTTTCCAAGGCTAACTGACATTGCATTTATGTATACCACATTGCATTTATCTATTCATCAATGAATGCTTGTGTTGCTTCCATCTCTTTTATGAATAATGCTATGTAAGAACGTTGGTGTATAAATATCTCTTTGAGTCCCTGTTTTCAATTCTTTCAGGTTTATACCTGCAAGCGGAGTTGCTGGATCATATGGTAAATTCTATTTTTAATTCTTTGAGGAGCTACCATACCATTTTTCCTAGCGACTGCACTACTTTCTATTCTCACCAACAGTGCACAAGGGTTCAAATTTCACATCCTCACCAACATCACACCAGTTTTTTTAATAGACACTTTAATATAAAGATTGTTAACTATGTCACTAAAAGGGTAAAAAGGAACTACTAAGGTTTTAATAAGGTAACAACTGCAGGAGGCAGCTAACACCCCTGGGGCCTAGAGACTTAGAGGAGGGTGCTGTGGGGCCAACATCCGGACCTCAGAGGGCTGGGCACAAGCTGGCTGGTACTGGTACCTTTGAGAGGTGACAGTGAGGTGGGTTCTGGAATGTTGGCGAGACTGGCTTCCACTGCTGCTGCAGGAGAAGCAGGAGTGTACTGCCATCATCAGCGTGTGCCCCAGGGTGAGGAAGCACTGCTGGGCGACGATCACAGGAACAGAAAGCAAACAGGTGAAGCCCATCCGCCTTTCCTTTTGCAGCAACCTTCCTCTAGCTTCTCCTATTGGCAGAGCCTAGCTCTGCAGCTGGAAGACTGGAAATGCATTTTGCTGAGGCCCAGCCTCAGCATCAGAAAGCAGGGAGTGAGTGACCTCTCTCTGCATAGCACTCTCAGCACTTTGCCTTCTTTCTGGGACGGAGGTTCTTTGGATATGTTTTAACTCTCTCATTCCAAGTTAACTCTCTCATTCCAATATAAATTCCTTTAAGAGAAAGACCAGTGGCTGATTGACCTTTGTATACCTTCCCTATGCCCCCTCAAAGCCTAGCATAATAGTTATACATGGTTGAAATAAAATAGTCTTGTTAAATGAATGAATTGGATCCCAAGTAAGTAGAATGGCAGTGGTCAGAAGCAAGCAGGAAGTGAGCACAGAGGAAGTCCCACCAGAATGAGAGTTCACCGCAGACTTGTGAACCGAATGGAATTTGGGCCAACATACTTGAAAAGGCTTGTGAAAAAGCAGGGTCACACCAACCTTTAATTAGATTTATGTAACATTTAAGATTTAATTAGAGGTGTCCTGAAAACCTGCATTTATTTTGGTATTAGATTCTTTTTTATATAAATTTAATCTTTATTGTATTTTCTCCATTACCATTTAGTCCCTGTACACTCCCTACCCCCCAGCAATGACCACACTGTTGTCCTGTCCATGAGTCCTTCCTCCTTTTTGGTATCAGATTGTTAACTCTGGCAAGAGGGGAGGAGAAGAGCCGGGGGTCAGGGCCAGTCCCAGGGCCTTCCTCCCCTTCCCAGGCTGACCAGTCTTCCCAGAGTTCCTCCATGCTCTCCTCACGGTACTCCAGGCCAGTCTTCAGACTCTAAGCAGTGAAATCTGGTGGAGACCTTGGAGAGTCGGTTATTCTTTCTGCTTAACTAATTATGTTTGGGGTTCTGTGGGTCAGAAATTCAGGAATAACGCAGTGGAAATGGCTTTCCTTTGCTTGAGGATGACGGGAATCCCTGGAAAGGTTCTATGGCTGGGAGAGACTTCCTGGGTGAGAGCTGGGATAACCTGGAGACACCCCCACTTACATGTCTGGTGATGGATGCTGACCATCTGCTGGGGCCTCAGCTAGGGCTGTCAGCTGGAGAACCCGCACGTGGCCTCCCACGTGGCCCAGGCTTCCTCCCAGCATGGCAGCCTCAGGAGAGTCAAGCTTCTTTCTCGCATGGTGGCTCAGGGCTCCTCAGCAAGTGTCCCAGTAGGTAGCTGGAAGCTTTTATGCCCTAGCCTCAGGAATCACACCGTGCCACTTCCACCTCATTTTATTAAATATAGCTGCATCACATGCTCACCAATATTTAAGGGGAGAGGGCATAGAACTCAATCAGTGTTAATATGACCAATTGTAGAAAAGCATGTGGGATGAGGAGCATTGCTGAGTATGTCTTTGCAAAATACAATCCATCATAGCTGTTAAATCCATTCCCCACATTTTCCAGATGAGGACGCTGAGGTCCAGAGAAAGTGGGAGGCAGTTTGCAAGGGTCCTTCAGCCAGTTCTCAGAGGTATCAGATCCCAGCTGTATTGGCTTGCTAGGGCTACTGTAACAAACTTCCACACACTGAGTGGTTTTAAACAGCAGAAATTTATTCTCCCCAATTCTGCAGGCTAGAAGGCTGAAATCAGAGTTTTGGCAGGGCCACACCCTCTCTGAAAGCTCGGGGATAACGCCGCCTTGCCTCTTCCTGGCTTCTGGTGCTTCTCCGCAATCCCCGGAGTTCCTTGGCTTGTAGAAACTTCACTCCAGTCTCTGCCTTGTCATCACCTAGACTCCTCTTTGTGTGTCTCCCTCTGCGCATGTCTGTCTCTGTGCCCACATTTCCGCTTTTCAGGAAAACGCCAATGGTATTAGATTAGAGCCCACCCTAATTGTCCCTTGATTACCTCTGTAAAACCTCCATTTCCAAATAAGGTTACATTATGAGGAGGTAGGACCTCAACATGTATTTTTTGGGGGGAAGCACAATTCACCCCATTACCATCCTTAAAAAAATTTATTGTTGTTCAATCATGGTGGTCCCACTTTTCCCCCCATTATTCTCCCCCACCCCACCCAACCCCCAAACTCAATCCTCCCCACCCTGTTGTCCCTGTTCATGGGTCCTACACACATGATCCTTGACTTGACCCTTCCCCCATAACCATCCTTTATAAAACCCATGGGACAAGAAGAACCTGGACAGGTACCACAGTTAAGGCCAAGATGCACAAACAGCAGCCACGCTAAGGGAATTTCTCTGCCAGGTGAGCATGGGCCAAGGCTCAGAAGGTTCCAAAGAGAAAAGGGGGCTGGAATTGTTTGAACATGCTGGCTTTATGTTGCTGATATATTGATGACAAATATAAAGGGTGGGTGGAGAGTGCCATGGGAGAGGATCCTGGCAATTCTAGTAAGAGATCAGGTGCTGGAGCCAGGTCCCCTTCTGCCATGTCTACAGGTGATGATTAAACTGTAAACGCAATTTGGGCCCCAGGAGCACCAGCTTGGCAGACACACAATCCACTGACAAGCAGAGGTGGCTGGTGGAGGAGATGAATGAATGAAAAGCTATTCTCCTGCCCCTGGCTCTGAGTTGGGAAAAGTAAGCCTTCATCCATCACAACAGTGATGTGAAACAGATGACACAGACAAAGATAACAAGGCCTGTGGGACTTTCACAAAGCTAGAAGGAGCCCTGGATTTGAGGGAAACTGTACTTTACTTTATCTACCAGTGTCCTTTCCTCCAGAATCTAGGGGAATACAAAATATTTCCCTTTATTCACCAATAACACATCAGAAGAAACAAGAATTGTTTCTCTCTCCTCAGGGGCTAGCATGGACCACACATCATGCTGAGTGGTTTATCTCTACCACCTGTAACTTTGCTGCAGTTCTTTTCTCATATTCCCTCCAAACCCGTTATTTTCTTGCACACCAGCTTCTGGTATCGCTTTTTAGTCCCCATACTGCATCCTTCTGTTGAAGGTTGTCCTGAGGCTGCAAGAGCACACTCTGTCGAGCACAGGAGGAGCTGGAAATGCTTGTGAATCTACACCCCCCCTGGGCAGCCTTTACCTAAGATGGCACCAATGTGGGAGTGTAAAGTTTTAAGGGTAGAAATTCCCCAGCCCCCTTGCTCCTCCTGGGTGTTGTGACTTACGCTCTTCCCCGCAGGCACTTCATGAGATTGAGCCAAAATTACTCTCCTTGAGAAGTGACTTGATACCTCACTCTTACTTGGCCTCTTTCACCTACCTGTCTCAATTTCCCATTTCTCTACTGATTTTTTTTTTAACTGCTAAAGGTTTCTAATACAAAATTTTCACACACATTCCAATTTCAAGGTTTGTTTCAGGGGCCCTCTCTAAGACACCATCTTGTCTAAGCTTCACAGCCACCCCCACAAGGCAGGAAGGGTCACCCACCCTTCCCACAAACATGGACACTTTGAGTGGACTGCAACCAATTGCATCACAAGTTAGCAGCAGTCTTGACTTTTAAACCAGTCCTCTCTGCTATATTATATTGCCTCAAAGACGCAACTGCTCTTATTTCCTTTTTCACCTCTTAATTGCCCCAGGCTTTCCTGAATTCCTGGACTTAGGAGGTCTTCATGATCCTATTACTTTCTGCTGTTGGATTGGCCAAGCCTAGGTCTTTACCAGAACAGTGACTGAGGCAGAGACCTTTATCTTCGTGTTCTCTTCCCCTGACACAATGTTCTGGACTAGAGAGAGCCCTAAATTCTTTGATACTCCTTCCATTGAAGGCTGAATGGGGTCTATCTACCCTCCCCTTGAGTTTGGGCTGAGCTAGGACAGTGTGATGAATAGATTATGGCAAACATGATCAGGGACTAGATTTTCAAAGGACTGGTGGCTTCTGCTTTGGTCTTTGGAGTCCTGAGCTACCATACAGGAAGTTCCTCTACCCTGAGAATGCCAGCTATGAGGAAGGCCCAGCTAGCCACATGGAGAGCTCATGCGGAAAAAGAGTATCCAGCCAGCCACTAGCCTCCTGAGTTATCCCAGCTGAGGCTTCAGACATCACGGAACAGAGATGAGCATCCCTAGGGCGCCTTGTCTGAATTCTTGACTCACAGCATCCATGATCATTAGGAAATGGTTTTTATTCCACCAAATGGGGGTGATTTTGTCATGAGTTAGCAGGTAGCTGGAACACTCAGACACATCGGATGGTGCAGAGAGCAAGTACATTAGCATTTAGCAACCAGTCTGCCCCCTCTCCACCATCTCCCATGCTGCCCTTCCACCTACACCTCAGACTTTCTCCCCCTGGTCTTGGAGTCAGAAACTGAGGGGCTCTCCTGTGAACACCACCCCATCACAGCCATATTCAGCTTCCGCTTTGACACCTGATCCAAGGCGGAGAGGAATCACCACTTGGGAGCAACCAGTCTGGAGTAAACCAATGGGCTTGGAGACCTAGCTTCCTCCTGGCACCATTAGACTTTGGTCTTTACTTTCTTGTTGGCCTAAAAATTAGTTTTAGCTGCCGTGGAGCCCCAACACTTTGGGTATGGCAAGATAGCATGTTCTTATTTATAGGAAAAGCACTGCTTGAGCCTTTGGTACTGTTTTCACTTTGCCACGTTGCCACCTTGGGCAAGTCACAACCTCTCTGAGTTTCACTGCATTATTTTCTTGGGTCTAAAATGAGACGGCTGTCTTGTGAAGCATTTTGTGGCCTTCCTAGGAGAGTGATTTGTTCCCATGGTGGGGTTCCTGAGGCACTTTGTACATGCTCAATTATGCCTCATCTCACATGCCACACGTGCATTTCATTGATATTATACAGAACTGGTCCCACGGCAGAAAGCACCGTGAAGCTTGTGAGCTTCAGGGTCAGATAGACCTGGCTTTGCTGTTTTCTAGCTGTGTGACCTTGGGCAAAATGTTTACCTCTCAAATCTCACTTTTATCCACGTGCAAAACAAAGATTGTCATATCAACCTCTTGCAGTTGTCCTGGGGATCGAGGTAAACAATGAGGATAAGCGATGAGTAGATAAGTAAACGCTGAGAAACGACCTCTATTCTTATCCGGAAAGCTTTTCCTTTGTAAACCAATTCATGATATTATTTTCTTCTACTTACCCTTTAATTGGTCTGAAACAAAAGTGATGATTCTAAAAACAGCCTAAAAAGTTTATAAATGACAGCAGCAGCCAGAGTCAGAGGGCATGCCTGTTTTTTTCTGTGAGTTCACTCAAAAGTAAACATTTGTCACGTTACAGGCAAAAGCACACGCCGCACACACATGTCCCTCCACTGAGTCCTGGCCTGCTGAAGGGGACAAACATATCTCATGGAGTCCCAGCAGGTCTCTCAGCTTCGGTCTGCAGCCATATCATCTGCCCTCAAAAGCTTTTGAAAAGAGAAGGAAGTCTCCACCATTTCCACAAACCACTCAATAAGCCAGGGCATTATTAAGCTTCTTACATCTTAGGAGCCCTATCTCTGTCCATCAGCAAAACAGTGGTCCAACATCATCACCAGGAGACTGAGGGGCCTGAGCACGGCTGGCTCTGAGCATGCTGACCAGCACAAATGGTCTTGGGACATCAGTCCTATTTTGGTTTTGAGAGTTAGCTCAGCACTTATACCTCTGAGCTTAACTGCTGAGAAGCATCTGCCTTTCAATTTCTCCAAAGTGGGGGCTGGGGCAGGGGTAGCAGGGTCCAAGTCTTGCTTATGTCCAATTCCCAGTTCTCTGGACAGTACTAAGAAAACACTCAATCAACGTGTATTACCTGAATGAATCAATGTGTAAATTATCAGGTAGGTTTTGTTTGTTCCACCATTTACACTGACCTCCACCTCTGACATTGTCATTCAGCACTTCTTAAATTTGGGCTAACAAACAGAAAAAACATAATTTATGAAGTCCCTACCACCTACACACCACATATTCTCTCACTTCATTCTCCCAGCAACTCTATTTCATCATCAAAAAGGGAAGTTTAGAAAAATAAAGTAATTCTAAGTGCCCACAGAAAATGGATGGCAATTTCAAGATTCAAATTCCAATTTGCTGACTTAAAAGTTCATGATCTCTCCGCTACACCATGACCTTTCTCAGATTCAGAGGGGGTGCTGGTTGATATGAAGAGAAAAAAGGGGTGGGGGAGCTGACCCTTGAATTAAACTGTCCTTCTGCTGAATGGCATTCAAATCCTTTTGACAGATGGGGATCTATTCCGGTCACAGATATTCCGGAATGGGGACAAACATTCACTCCACCAAACCTGACAGAGTAGCCTCTGCAGATAAGTTACCCCCGAAATTAGCTCTCAAGAAATTGCCCAGGAAAGCTCCCTTGACCTCTCTCTTAAGGAAATTATTAAAAACAAATCTGTGTAACCTTTTTTTTTTTTTTTTTTTTTTTTTGCAGCTACAGTGGTGGCATCAGAAGGACAGTAAGTCCAAAGGAAAATAGATTTCATTTTGACTTTAAATTCACATGAGAGGAATATGCACATTCCTCAAGGTGGCCATTATATGTGGAGCAAAGGGAAGAAGGCTGAAATTCCTAAAAAAAACAGGGTCAGGTGCTTGTGACGTGCGCCTCTGGAAAGCCCCAGAATACTGACCCACGTGCACCTCTCTGTCACTTCTCAGCACTCTCCTCAGACAGGGCAAAGTTTTCATGGACCATAACCAAGCAGATGACTGGCTGGAAGGAGTTTTAAGGCTCTTCGATGACAGATGCTGAATGCAACTCTCTGCAAAGAACAGCGCTTGAATGTCAGCAACTGTGACTGGCCCCAATTCATGTCCCTTCTCACCTGAGAAAATTTAAAAATGTTTCCAATATATGCTGGAGTTAGGAGCAATGTGGGAACTCTCCACCTTGAGTGAATTTCCTGCAAAAATGCTCTTTTCTGGAAAGGAAGCATAAGATGTAAAGCTTCTGGCCTTAATGAAAATAATGCCACAGCAAAAAAAGGACCCAGGAATTCCATTTTTATCTGGCCTTGAGTGTGCCACAACATTGGACAGCAGACCTGTGGAACATACTCCTCCTGCAGAACTGAACTCTACCGGCTGGAGAGCGTCTCCCCACCTCACCCTGCCTGAGCCCCGGCAACCATCCTTCCTACTCCATTTCAGTTAGTTTGACGATTTTAGATGCCTCACAAAAATAGAATAATGCAGCATTTGTACTGCTGCGACTGGCTCATCTTGTTGAGCATCACGTTCTCCAGGCTTACCCGTGTTGTGGCAAGGGGAGGATTTTCTTCTTTGCAGGGAGCAGAATAATATTCCATTGTTTGTATATGACTATATAACACATGCTTTCTATCTGTTTTGCACATGTCACATTTTCCTTGTCCATCCACCCACTGATGACATTCAGGTTGTTACCATTTCTTGGCTATTGTGAATAAAGCTGCAATGAATCTGAGTGCAGATGTATCTTAAAGACCAATCACTAACCACATTTATTCAGATAAAAACTAAATTTTACATTTGCTTCACAACTACAGTCAATGCATCTCTGAGCAAACAAAACTTTGTTTTAAAGATTTTATTTATTTATTTATAGACAGAGGAGCATGAAGGGAGAAAGAGAGGGAGGGAAATATCAGTGTGTGGTTGCCTCTCACACTCCCCACTGGGGACCTGGCCCGCAACCCAGGTCAGAATCGAACCAGCAACCCTTTGGTTCACAGGCCAGTGCTCAATCCACTGAGCCATACCAGCCAGGGCACAAAACTTTTTCTGCAGCTTAAAATAACAACTATATCTGAATCACAAATATTATTCCTATTATTGTTGAGATTATAATAATGGGAAGAAAATAAAATCTTTATACTAACTATAGAATAAAAATGAAAATATTACCCATAAGTTGTTATGTAAATATCATTTCAAAACATTGAGAACCACTGTCCCCTCAAGCTCAATTTGAACAAAAGTAGAGTCTCTCAAGTAGTAGCAGTTTCTTAAACCAATAATGAAAGATAAATCATTTCAAGGCTATTTTTTTCAAAAAGAGATTAAAATGAGGCCCCAAGCTTTTTCAGTTTGATTCTGGAACATTTTGTTTGAAGACGGAGTTAGTCTATAACGAACCTACAGTGGCACCTCGGTACCCATCATTAATTCATTACGGAACTCATGATGAGTGCCGAAACCGATGAGTGCCGAATGATGAAACATTCTCTCTCGTGGGGTGGCGGCGTAACTCATAAAAGTTCTAGTAAGTGTGATGAATCCTGAGCAAGTGCCAAGTGCTGAAATATTCTCGTCAAAATGCGATGAGCACAGGGTTTGCCGAGCTCTCAAGCCGACGGGTACCGAGGTACGACTGTACTTCTTTTGTTCAGGATGTGAGAGTGGTGGTGGTGGGGCACGCGGAGGAGAAGAGGGAGAAAGAGAAGCAGGGAGAGGTCTCTGCTGAAACTGTCCCCTTGGGTCCACTGGCAATAATGAATTGAGATGGGAGGAAGATAGGAGTGAATGCCACATAGGTGAGGCCCAAGTGGAGAGCAGAGAAAAGCTGTCTTCAACACAAAGGCCCACCTGTTAGTGAGAGACCACAGAGGAATTGGCTGCTGGCCCGACATTCTGCTGAAAAAGCTTCTTGTGACATGATGACTCAATTCATCTTCCAGTGAGTGGATCTTTTTTTAAAAGATGTTATTTATTTTTAGAGAGAGGTGGAGCGAGAAAGAAAGAGAGGAAGAGAAACATCAGTGTGAGAGAGAAACATCGATCAGTTGCCTTTCTGGAACCTGGCCCACAACCCAGGCATGTGCCCTGACTAGGACTGTAACCGGCCACCTATCAGTTTGAGGGACAATGCCCAACCCACTGAGCCACACGAGTCAGGGCAAGTGAGTGGATCATTCTTATAATTTCAGCCATGAAGTGCTCTTGTTCTGCACATTTAGAGCTTTCTCCACTCAAGTCTCATTCCCGGGAAGTTATTTCATCCTTAAACATTTCCTAGTTTCCTCCAGGTTTCTGATGACTCTTTCTCTAGACTAGTATTCTTCAAAGGCAACTCCAGTTTTTCACATGCCTTATGAACAGAGCTAAGCCTGTCAAGGAGTTCACTTTTTTTTCCCCCCTGAATCAATGTTAGCAAGCTCTGGGGCAAGTTTTCTTTTTTCTCTTTTAATAAAAAGCTGGCTCTTATTCAACTTAAATTTCTGGAGCAAAATACGAGACATGTGGAGAATGTGACTTGAACCCCTGCAAGAAACTGCAGGACTCAAAGTACAGGCAGATCTTCAGCGGGCACGGCTACTGCCTTGGACAGCCTCCCGGACAGTAGCTGCGAGTAAGGCTGCACAGAGTTCCACAGCCCCTCCAGGGCATCAACACGCCCCCCGCCCCCCACACACACCCCAATACACTTTCAGCAGCAACAGCTCTGCCAGGTGCAGTGCCTGCAGCGAGCACTCCATAGCGTAGCGTTGCGCTGGGACCCGCACCCGGCCGGCCCTGAGGACAGACAGTCAGCGGCTCTGGTAGAGAGGAAGACAGAGAGGGTCAAGAGCTAACCTGCTCCGCACCCGTCCAGTGCCCCTTCTTTCGCTCTCTTTTTAAAACTTTTTAATTAGGAAAGGCTTCACATAAAGAAAAGTAGAAATATCAGTATAATGGTCATCCATTTACCCACCACTCAGACTCAATATTTGTTAACATTTTACACTATTTAACCCTATTCATTTCTCTCTCTCTCTCTCATTCTTTAATATTTTAGATGAACCAGAAATAAATCATAGACTTCAATACACCCCAGAGTTCCTGATACTTTAGTATATACTTCCAAAAAGTAAGGGCACTCTACTATGTACCTCAGTATCCTTGTAATAATATTGTTATTTTACAGATGCAGAAATTGATTGATTCCTGAAAATCTCACTGGGAAGATAGGGAACTAAAGCTTTAGTGTCTTTAGCTGTTCGGGCCTGTAGGCTGAGATGGGGGATGAGATGGGGAGTCTTGGGTGAGGCACTTTTTAAGTGGTAGCTCTGAGGAAGAGCTACATATGGGGCGTCACGTAAAACATTTTAAATTACTGTGAGAGGAAATAGTATAGCATAAATAAAGTGAAAAGAAAAGTGACAAACTGAAATAACACACACAGTTTGTATAGTGCAGATGGAAGGTTCATATTCTTAATATAGAAAGAGCTCTTCTAAGCCAATAAAAAGCTGAACACTTTTTAAAAAGGAAGGGTATTTTAGTGGTCATCTTTGGTTTTGCCAGCCTAGTGTCCTTTCCCTCTCATTAGCTTAATTCTCCTTTGGGAAAATACTGTTCAGTACCACCTTCTCTACCTGAAAATTTAGCATGTGCTCAATCTGATTATCTCACCCTTAATGCTCTGAATTAGTCCAAGGGGTTGGCAGGTTCCCAATGAGATGATTTTTTTCAGGTGCTATAAGTTGTTGCATATGCTGTAAAATAAAGGAACCTTTCCTTTTTCTGTGGGAATCACTAGCTGTGAGTTCAATGTAAGCCTGGAGCCTAGCTAAGAAAACAGACCATTGTATGTTGGAGAGGAAGAGAGGGAGGGAGAGGGGGAGAGAGGGAAAGAGAGAGAGATGTGATTTTCATAATTAGACAGTTTGTGGTCCAAGTCCTGGATGCAGACTTGCCTAAAAGTAAGTGTAACCCACCCTGGCTTCCTACATATATGATTCAATAAGTCCTCAAATTTGTTGGGTTTCTGTCATTTGCCATCAAAGAGTACGTGTGGCCTAATACACACACTGCTGAGCAAGTCTAATGGGCTATATATGGGCAATATAGCAACAATCTCACTAGCCAAAAAAGTGCAAATTGAAATCTTAAAATAACATGGTTTCATATATCATATTTTCAAAGTTTTGAAAGGTGATAAGTACTGAGAAGCTATAAAATTAAATACTGCTTAAGTTATAGCCATACATGAAGGGTGACGTGGGGACAAGAGGGCCTGACTGGTCCTGTCAGTTTTATCCTTTTTACTTTCCTGGGTCACACTGTACAACTAGACAGTGTGTGGCACTTGGACCTCCTGTTCAACGACTGGATGCTGTTATCTGACACTTTCCCAAAGCACCCAAGCTCCCTTGCTATGGTCCAAGGCCCCAGGGCTTGGTCCCATCTCACTGACTCTTCCCTAGACGTCCTCAGCATGCCCTGTGGCTGGGCATCCCAGGATCCGTCAGTGGGGACTCTGGGGGTTGAATCCTACCTCTGCATCTTACTGGATACATCACCCTGTGAAACACACCTAAGGCCTCTGGGCCTCAATCTCTTCATCTGGAAAATGGGGACAATAAAAACATCTACCTCAGTGTTTTGAAAGTAAATGAATATATATGCAAAACTTTCAGCACTTGACACATAGTTCACCATCACTATATGAAATTATCATTCCTTTATAGGCACATACTTATTGACACAACGGAAGAGTTCATATATCATTATGAAAATGTGTGAACAAGTGACAGAAACCAGAGTCAAAGTAGCTTGAGCAAAGAAGGTAATTTCTCAGTTCATTTAACCGGGTAGTCCAGGGGTCGAGCTCACCTTGAGCCTGGTGATGTCTGAAGTTAATAGTGTCAAAGGGCGGGCCATTGAGTTTTATAACTGTGGTTTGAGATGTATGAGAGAGTTAGCTCAGAGTTTGGAAGTCAGGGTTCAAATCCCAGTTTTCCTACTTGTCAGTGTATAAATTTGGGGAAGTCAATCCCTATCTTTGAGAACCTGGAGGAAAATCCCCTGCAGGGGGCCTGAGATTCATGTCATCACAGCATCATATAATAACTTTTCAACCCCCTCCCTCTTAGAGTTAGACAGGAGATAAACTAACAGTCTGTGACTGTCTGTCAACAAGGAGATACACACACACACACACACACACACACACACACACACACACTAATTTATGTTCAAGATTGTATCTTTCATAGGCTCTCTCAGTTTCCAAAATAGAATGATGTGTAAGGTGACTTTGTGTGAATTCCATTAATAAACTTTGTTAAAGAACAGTAATTCCACTGTGTTATATGCAATTCAGACCATGGACGTGGAGCCCAGCACAGATTTCCAACAACATCCACCCACAAAATGTGCCAAGAATTCATTTGGAAGCATGTGCAAGAAACCGCAGTGAAAAAGGAAGCTGCACGCTTGCACATATTAGGAGTGTCATCACTACCAGATCTCTGTCACAGCGCTGATCCCACACATCTGTGGTCGTCTTTCTTTTGCCGAGTAACAGAATGTTCACTCACACCAGCAGTCATCCCATTGTCTTGCCCTGACCAGGCATCTGGGGGACAAACCCTTCTGAGAATGTGGGTTACAGGCAGCAAATAACCACACATTGTTAGGCCTCCAAATCTGTAAAGTTGCATTTGCACGTGGCTTCTTCCCAGGACAGAATCATTGACACTTTTAGTAATGCACACATGCATCTGGGTCAAAACTAACGGTGGGACTGAAAAAGCACTTCCTAATTATAAACAAAGTGAATTTTTTTTTGCACATTTGGGAGACTTTAGTTTTGAAATGTAAGAGGTGGAAAAGACCTCAAAAGCCTTCTTGCCCCATTCCTCCACTTTACTGTAGAAGGCCCAGAAAGGGACCCCTTGTATCCAACATCACACAGCTAGCTTTTTACCAGCACCAGAAGCTTCTGTCCACTTATCGGTGGGAACCTCTTTGCCTCAGAACAGCCTGTCTAATACCAGCTAGACGATTACATCCACTTCTTAATGTTTTCCCTTGTGGGCTGTCTCTGGTGGGTTTTGATGTCCTATGTTGTCATCTCCCTGACATCCTCCTGGACATACACCCACACTTCATGCTGAGACGTGTTCAGATAAGTGAGCTCATTTTAATACAAGCATAAGCACATGTAGTGATTTCAACGCTGATTTGGCTAATTTACACCATTGTTCCACTTCATTAAAATGAATCATCAGTAGAGACTGCTGGTGTCACTCACTGCAATGAAATCCTCTTGGCATCTCTGACCCAGGAAACTGAAGAGGACTTCATGGCAGCCCAGTTACCCCCAGTTCTGTGCATCCTCCCTACTCAACACTAAGCCAGATTTCTTTATTGGCTTGTGTCTTTTCTGACTGTTTTATCCTATAGTTTATCTATACAGTCTTCCTCTTGTGGGGTGACCATTTTAGGTCACCAAAGCAGCTGGTATGTCCAGTAAACACGGTGAACTGATTCTGAAGAACAGAGTAGAGGGGAATTTTGGAAAGAAACAGCACTATTTACAGGATTGAATCCAAGATACACAGCTCAATGTATGAACTGTCTTTGTCAATTATTTTCCTAGAGGCACATGTCAGCTATGTAGAATGCACAGTGTGTATTCAATACTTCCTGAATTAGTGAATGAAAAGAATAAATGAACCAATACAACAGGAGTCCATCATACCGCTTAGTTTCACTTCTGCTCTGCAGACATGTGCCTGCCCTTTGAGGTTGAATCCAATCAGTGCTCACCTTACTTGACTCACAAGCAGCATTTGACAAGTTGATTGTTCCCTCCTCCTTGGTGTGTTCTTCTCCTGGCTTCAAGGGTACTATTATCTTACTAGTTGCTGTTTTTCATTCATTGGCTGTTTCTTCATGTTCCCAACCTCCACATTTTTGAGTGACCCAGGGCTCAGTCTTTAGTCCTTTTTTCTTTTTTATATACACCATTCCCTTATTGATTTCATCAAACACTGTGACTGCTGACTCCTCAAGTCATATCTACAGCCTGATCCTCTCCTCTGGACTCCCAATCTCTTTATCCAACTACCTACTTACATTTCCACTTGAATGTTTAATCATAACATGACTACTAGTGAGCTCCTCCTGCCACCTTCCCATTTCAGCTAACGGCAACTCTGTCCCTCCAGTTGTTCATATCCTTGGAGTCACCCTTGTTCTCATCATTCAGTTGAAGACAACACTCCAGAGCCTGGTGGAGTCACACGATAAAGGAACCTGCAGGCCTAGCAGGCTGGAACACCTACCTCTGGGATGCTACCTGATAAGGAAGAAGTTCTAAATCATATAAGCCACTATATTTTTGGATTTCTTTGTCACAGTTGCTTTCTTATCCTGGTCCCTAACACAGGAGGTGAGGAAGTAGAAGTTGTGAATGTGGAAACTGTTCTTTTAAGAAGTCTGATTATGTGAGAAGGAGAGAAATAAATAAGACTATTGCTGGAATATTTTATTGAAAAGATTGTAAGCAGACTGGGCTCCAGGGGAAGCTGCTGGAATGCAATCAGTTCACTGAGACACAAGCCTGGGCTCCGGAACAGTACATTTGCTGAATGTCCCCTGGATAATCTAAGTCCCTCAGGACTTTGGTGGGGGAGGGGGAGCTCAGAGGGCTTAACTATCTGAGCCCCATTTAAAACACCATCCCTTCTTCATGAGGTAATATACACTATAAATTTTTAAATAAATGCATTGATGACCCAATAGGAGAACACAGATTGAGGTCTTTAGTCCTTAAATAGAGGAGATTTTTGTATTGAACCATCCACACTCATAATTCCCTCTTATAACAAAAACCATACCTTAGAAGCATACCTAGTCAGGAGTAATGAGAATAACAAAAGGAAATAAAAATGCCAACAACTCTCAGTTATTAAGCACCTGAAATATATCCTGGCCTATGTAGGTGCTGCCTGTGAAAATCTGCAAAGCAGGTCTTACCACTTACAGCAATTAACCCCAAAATTCATACTATTAGCTGTTTCCTGAATTTTCCCTGGTAACCTGGATCAATGTGCCATTTTGCCTCACATGGAACTGAGTTCACCAGCTTGCATTTCATCGGCTGTTTCTTCTATTGAGACACATTAACAAAAGCTAAAGTAGGCAGGAGTCTTTGAATTGCATGTCAAAAGCTGCAAAGGCAATAGCTTAAAAGTTGACCTTCATTTGTGGCAAACATAAATCTATTCTAATACATATGCGTATCTCAGAATTCAATGGTTTGGCTCCAGAGGGATTAATACCAGGGCAGCTTGAACAGTAAAGCTCTGAAAATCAATAAGCTTAATAATCAAAGTAAGACTTATATTGGATTTTGGAGCATATAAAATATTCTAAATGTTCACTGTATGGAACCACTGAAGAATCTCCCACACTTCCTGGAATAGCAGGTGTAATTCATCTTTAGACCCTGAATGCCATCAGGGTCTTGGCAGTGGACTTCGTTGGACTTGGGGAACTTTAGAAGTTATATCTATCATTCTCAGCAAGTATATATTTTTAGCCTGGCTATGAAGACAGAGAAGGATAAAAAGGGATAAGAAAGTGTAGGACTGATGCTTGAAGAGATGGTAATCTAGCCATGCAGTGGTGGAACTTCTCTCATGGTGAAGCTATGACAGATATTTCTGGATGTTTGGGGCCTTTTCCCCACCAAATTTAACCACATCTTTCATAACCATATATGAGAGAAGGCTTCTTGAGACCATTATCTTTGAATGAAATTGGAACACAGTCTAGATTAGGGACAGATGGAGAGCAGATGACCCCCCTAAGATCAGGAGAGGCCACGCTCACAGTCACATTTACAGAAGTGGAAGATGATACAGCAGGGTCCAACTAGAGAAAGGTTGGCTATTTCTGCAATTACTCCATTTACCCATGGGAGGGAGGGGTCTCCATCCAGGCCCAAACTGACTTGCAGAA
Organism: Anoura caudifer; assembly: GCA_004027475.1. NCBI lineage: Eukaryota > Metazoa > Chordata > Mammalia > Chiroptera > Phyllostomidae > Anoura > Anoura caudifer. The sequence continues at coordinate 134,275 of PVKU01003379.1, read as the reverse complement.
ATAGCCAAATTCATAAGTGAGTATTTTACCAGAGGAGGTAGAGGAATCCACCCATGAGCCCAAAGACTAACCTTGGTCCCAGTGCAGCAGTAAGTTCTATCAAGAGAGAACATTCATGTGGGCACTTCAACCACCTTCCCTGGACCCAGGGGAGGCCCATACATAGTTCCAGGTTGACTTCCAGGTACAATTGTTAGAATTCATTAATTCTCACATGTTTTGCCCACCACCTAAAGGAACACATTTAACTTTGCATTCTTGTTCATATATTCATACCTTTGTATATATTTAACTGAATTACATTTTTCTTTCAACAATACTTTTTCTTCCTATGCGTGACACACCTGATACATTCTATTCTATTCTAAAATTTCTTGTAATACTTTTTTAAAAGACTTTAAAAAATTTTTTTAGACAGAGGGGAAGAGAGGGAGAAAGAGAGGGAGAAAAACATCAATGTGTGGTTGCCTCTCACATGCCCCCTACTGGGTACCTGGCCTGCAAACCAGGCATGTACCCTGACTGGGAATTGAACCAGAAACGCTATGATTCGCAGTCCAGCATTCAATTTACTGAGCCACACCAGCCAGGGCCTTGTTGCTTAATAATTTATTTTACAAAGTAATAATTGTGTAGTGACATGCAATTTTAAAAACAATATTTTTTATTACTATAATGGAGAGATTCCTATAAGTTAATCCACCAAAAGTAGAATTTTTTTCTTATTGTTTTATAGACTTAGCTTCCTCTTTTTTAAAATTTAGAAAGCAACAGGTCATTTTTTTGTGTGTGAAGTCTAGAAGTACTTATCCTGTATATAACCACATGGCTTTCGGCAGCCTTGCATCTGGAAGGCTTGGACTCAGATCTGCTCACCCAGCTCTGCAGAAGGAGGACTCAAGAGATCAGAGATGAGGAAAGGGGAGTGAGTGTCAAGAATGTGGGAGCAGGTCAGAGATGGTGGTAGAAACTGGGCCCCAGGACTGGGAAGAGGTTCAAAGCTCATCTGTCAGAAGATTCTAGGAAGGAGAAGGGAAGAAAGGGGACACAAGGAGAAGAAACACCAGAAAGAAACTGGCACCTTCTATCACTAGTCTTTTTAAGTCTCCATCCCCGAGAACCTGATCTCAGAGGGTCACACAGCCCTGTCCTGCTCAGCCCTCCCACGACTTCCTTGGGTGCCTCCATCCATGGACATTTTTCTTCTGGTTCCCTGAATCCCCACCACTGGGAGTTTCTGATGACCCCACTTCCTTTCATCCAGCTCTCACCTTCTGACAAGCCCAGCAAGAGGATCTAAATTTATAGACAAAAGATGTGCTCTGAGTCCTTGCCTAATGCTCCCCCCCAACCCCCGCCACCCCTCTGGCAGGCTCCAGCCCCTACAGGGCAGAGCCTTCTGACTCCTCCCCTCACCAGGAGCATGCACAGTGAGCTCAGAGTCGGAAAGGCAGCACAGGAGGCTGAAAGACAGCCTTGCATGGACATCAGAGTTGGGTCATCAAGGTGACTCTAAATCATCAGGAGACAGTTTAAAATACAGTTAGTCCTTCAGAGAATACAAAATTAAAGAATTATTTTTTTTAGTATTTCCACAAAAATGTGTTAAAACCAAAGGCTTGAACAGAGGATTCACTTCAAGTTATGGAAACTCCACATCTGCATATCATGCCTCATTTCCCTGATAAGGCTGAATAGATAGATTATGTCTAGGTTAATAGGAAATGACAGGGGAGTTGATGTTATTGTGGTGGTACTGTGGCAAATGTCCTCAAACACCTTTGCTTGGAGAGCTACATGTCTGAGGAAGAGCCATTAAGAACCAGTTTTCCTTCGTTTGTTGGTGCACATGCCCATGACCCAGAGTGGGGTCCTGCGAAGAGCTGTTTGGAGTCCATGACTGAGGCTCCAGGCTGAAGAGGAGCATCCTACTTTCTCAACTTAAAATCAAATCCTAGAGTCTTAGCACTTTCTGGCTGGCTGCATACGGATGCCTACTTACAGATGATCCTTCTTCAACATGCAATGAAAGTAAAAGGGAAGCAGGGATACTAATTGCTAGTTCCCCCTGACTTGTCCCCATTGTCACACCCAAACACCGTAACATCCAACCAAAGAAACAGGGGTGTTCCTTTCATGTAAATCTTCCATCAGACCTTTTCTATTGCCCTCAGTAGAACTCCTTCCACGTGTTCTTGGTCAGAATTGGGCCAGCTGCCTCCCCTAAACCTATCACTGGCATTGTGCAGGGGAAGAGGAATAAAATGAGGGAACTACCAGCAAGATTGAAAGAAGCAATGGATTTGAGGTAAGCAACAACAACAGCTGCAAAGCCAATATGTCCTAACGGCTACTATTTATTGGTCACTTATGGTGTGTTAAGTACTATGCTTAGTGTATTATATTCACTATTTCACTTCACTCGTTGAACTCCTGTGATGTAGGTATACTACTTCATCATCTCTTTTACAGATGATGCAACTATAAATCGTGGTAGAGCCATGATAGGAGGTCAGTCTGTCTGACTGCAAAGTCCATGCTCTTCCACATAAGCCATACTAACTTTACTAGTTAAATACTATTTTGCAAGGTTAATTGAAGACATGGATCCTTGTTTATGGATCTCTTCAATTATATGCTGTTTGTGATGGAAACTGGACCAAAATCAATAATAGCTTTGACACCAACATGGAGACATTAGGCAGGTCCCATCCTTGAGGCTCACATGAAGTGGGGCAGTATGTACTCGTGGGCCCAGCAACTGGGCACAGGGTTCCTGAATGTTAGGGCAAATTGAGGAATGTAATGTCTGAAAGGGTCCACAGTTGCATTCTTGTGATAGAGAGGCAAAGTGATAGAGGTGAACATGAATAACACTTTAGGGCAAGGTAAAGGTGTAACAGACCAAAAATGTGGAAATGTTGGTGGCAGGTGAGTTGGGAGACTAGACACAAGACACAAGGTATGGATCAGGTGAGGGGTCAGTAACAGTTCAGTGAATAGTGGTATGGGCTGAAGAATCGAGTCTCAGCATGTGCTGTAGGGTGGAGTGTGGGGATTCAGAGGTCCATGACAGACTGCAGGGAGACTTTAGGAAAGGGGTCTGAAGAAAGGACTCTTGAGGGAATTTCACCCTTTCAAGTGGATTTTCAGCTAAGCCATGTCTTGGAGCCATGGGAAAATATTGTTTTAGTCTCCACTCCATCCTTGTGTCTCCACCTGCTCATATGGGACCTCGTGTGGCTGGAGTTTCTTCACATTTCCTTTGAAATCTTTGGGTGAGGGTCAGGGACCCAGGAAAGTAACAGAGAAGAAATCAATCAGTAAGGTCAAAGGATACAGCAGAGACAGCCCTAGAAGACAGGGTAGTCATTTAACTGAGTGGCAACACTCCTTACATTTCTTACTGATTTCTGTGAAGTGATAAGACCTGATTTCTATCAAGTTCTAAGATGCCCTTTAAAAGCTGCACTCACTCCTTTTACCATAACTTCCTGCTAATATATCTTAATTTGTGATTGGATAATCAAGCATTGCAGGTCTCCTTATATCTTATGGATGGACCTAGATTCTTAGAGTGAAAAAAGGAGCTAGAAAACTATTTACAATTATGTATTTCAGTTGTTTTCACAAACAACCTTAAGACAGAGAACCATTTCTCTCTTTTTCTTCTTCCTCTTCCTTCTTCTCCTCTGCCTACCTCATTTACCTTCTTCTTCCTGCTCTTGCTCTTTCTCTTCCCATTGTCCTCCTCCTCCTTCACTTCCTCCTCCTTCTTCTCCTCCTCCTCTTTCTCTTTCTCCTTCTTCTTTTCCTTCTTCTTCTTCCTCGCTCTCTCTCTCTCTCTCTCTCTCACACACACAATTTAAATCTTATGTGGAATCTTAGAACATAAAACATGAAAACTGAACTACTAATGTGGACATTGGAGTAGTGTCACTTCCCTTTGAACTCCAAGTTAACCCATGAGTAAAAACCACTGATGTGGTTCAAGTCCTTCATTTTATAGTAGAGCCTGAGACCCAGAGAGGAAAGTGATATGTCCCAGGCCACATAGCTTTATAAATAGGCCTGGAAGCAAGAAGTTGCTAGAACCTCATAGTAGCATATTATCTAAATTACTCAAAAATCAAAAGTAGTTTCTCTTGATTAAAGCTATACTTGCTAAAGCCACGGATTTTCAGACACCCAAATCCCACCAACCACCTGAAGAAACTCTCCTGGATATGCCATATACTCCAGAAAGGGGGCAGAACAGTTTCCTGCAGAGCCTGGGGATCTATGGCTGTGGCTTTTCCTCTCCAGAGACCTTTATAGATTCCAAACCAGCAATGCAAGGGAAGTGGGAGAGTTTACATAAAGACATCTGTGGGGACTCAGGAGGCCTGCCCCTCACAGGTGCATTGCTGTCTGGGGTTTCAATTGCACAAGCCTGCATTTCAACGCTTTATCACAGGGAACTGAGAACACCCTAGGAATGCATGTTTTGGCTTTCCCAAGGTTTGCTCATCAGTCACGAAGGGAGCAGGAATGAACAGAAAAGAAAACTCTGCAGGGAAATGACCACAAAGTGGCAAACACCTGACAGCTGGAGCTGAGCGATCAGAACCTGGGACAACACATACCACACACACACACACACACACACACACACACAGTGCAAACACAGCCTCCCCAGTGGGTAGGCCGCAGGAGTCACTCTGCTAAGCCTCTGTGCCTTGGCACTCTGGACACACGCACCCACAGTGATGTTGTGTTCCCATCGCAAACACTGATGAGCGCCACCATATAACTTTCCCTGCCCCCGCCCCCCCACTAAAACCTCTCAAACTGAGAGCTTGACAGAGGAGATGAAAATGTCAATAGTTAAACAGAAGACACAGCCTTTATTTTTCTTTGGAGTAAATGGAACTGTGCCAACACCCAGAGTTATTGTGTCGTTTTGACTCATCTGCCAACACACTTACGTAGTGGAATTAAGATTAGCATCCTTTCTACTTATTAAAGTGAAATCTTCTCTGTAGCGCTTATGCAATTTGGCAGGGATATGAAAGACTGTAGTCAAAGAAGGTGTAGCTGGGTAAGATATGTAATCAAATGCTAAAGATAATCATTATTATTAGCATAATGCCAACCATCCATCATGAGATGATAGAAGTGAAAAGCATGAAAATTACATCCTGCATCAAGTGTCTGTCTCTTTGACTAGACAATGTGTGGACAAGTTCATTCTAGAGCCCATGGTCCATCTTATGAGGACTCCATTGATGGAACAAAGGTATTAGGGTGATAGGATCCCCAGGTGGCTCTAAACAGAAACACTGAAAATGCAAACCATCTTTTTCAATGGTGTAATAGAAGATAGTGTTAGAGGCATTACCATGTGTTGAGATAAAAATTTTTACAAAGAAAAATATCTTTTGAAATTCAGTAATCCTTTGCCAGCTGCTGGAGTATCATGTTTGGCAAAACTTCCATTGGCAATTACACATTCTTATAGAAAGGAGGGGTTAGGAGAAAAACAATAAAAATGGTATTAATATGCATTTTTAAATTCAAAACAAACAAGTTCTAGAAAGCAGCCACGTTCCAAATCAACCAGAATTTGCAGGATAATTTGTTCTTTACTGTTCAGAGAACATGGCCATGGCTCCATGCCCTGAAGAGACAGGAGTGCCCACAAATTTTAAGTTATGTGCATTTAATTTCTCCGTAAAGTTTTAATAGCAACCCTTCTGCCTTGAAATTGAATGCATTTAGTACTGTCATTCTTCTTAGTTTTAATTTTGCAAGTCTCAGCAAAATACTTTTGTAATCCTCAGGCAAACTGACAAATTCTGGTACTGCCCAAGGACATATTTTCTGGCTAACTCTTCTATCCATAAATGGAGAGCTGGAACACAAAGAGGGCTTATACCATCAACTCTCTCATTTAGTTTTACAGGATGGGGTAGCAGGATTTGTTGTCTTCTCTGGGGACATATATAATATGTATGAAATATCATAGGAATTGGCTTACATGGTTATGCAGGACAAGAAGCTCTGCAAGCTGCTATCCATAAGCTGGAGAACCAGGAAAGCGGTGATATAATTCAATTTGAGTCCAAACATGTAAGAACTAGGGAGCTGATGGTGTAAGTCCCAGTCTGAGTCCAAGAACCAGGAGTGCTGATGTTCAAAGCCAGGGGGAGACGGATATCTCAGTGCAAGCTGAGCAAGTGAATTCACCCTTCCTGTACTTTTTGTTCCGTTGGGACTTTATGTAAATCAAATGATGCCCACCTATATTGGTGAAGGTTATCCTCCTTATTTAGTCTACAGATTCAAATACTAATCTCTTCAGGAGACACCCTCACAGACACACCCAGAAGTAATATTTTACCAGCCATCTGGGCATCGCTTAGCCCAGTCAAGTTGACATGTAAAATTAACCATCACAGGGACTGAAGTGAGCTGCCCAAATGCTGGCCAGTTTCTTAAATCATTAGTTAAATCCACACAACTATAACTCAGAACTTCTAAATATGAGGCCAGAGATTTTTTTACTATACTTTGGATGACAAATACATTTCACTTTGAGTGCCAAATCTGATTGGAAAGGGCTTCCCAGAGCCTCTGTTGAGAATGTACATCAGGACTTACCAGGAAAGAGAGCTGTAACTGACTGGAGAGGCCTGTCTGGATGGTTGAGTGATAGGGAACAAGAGTAGGAAGGGAGTACATTGGCTGAACCTAAACAAAATACTCTTCTCTACGAAAGTTATCTTTTCAATAAAATCTCCCTACAGAATGATTAAACTATGACTTTATTTACAAATAGCTTTCCACAGATACATCCAGTTAACTCTTACTTATCCTGTGGATCAGCTCAAACATGACTTATTCAGGGAAGCTTGTTCTGACCGTTTTTAGGTCATTTCCTGTTATACAAGGTCTGTCCAGAATGTATCCAGCCATGTACTATGAAAAATAGAGCATTTATTGAAGAGGATAAAAGAAACACTGTATACAGGACAATGACACTTCAGCCCCCTTCATCAAAGTAGGTGCCTTGGGACCTCACACAGTTCTCCCAATTGTCATCAGCTGCCCTGTCATATTTTCCTGAATCTCATTGATGGTCTGAAACCTCTTCCCTTTCAAAGGTGATTTTAGTTTTCGGAAAAGCCAAAAGTCATAGGGTGCCAAATCTGGGCTGTAGTGGGGCTGAGTCACCTGGGTGATTTGATGTTTCACCAAAACTCTCTGCACGAGACGTGGTACCTGAGTGGGTGCATTGTTAATAATGAAGCTGCCAATCACCAGTTGCCCATAGCTGCAGCCTTCTGAATCATCTGAACAGTTTCTGTGGAGGAATGTTCAAGTTTAACGCAAAATTTGATGCAGATCCATAGCTCTACTCCCTCAGTCATTTTGAATGTGACAGCCACACAGTACACATGCCACTCAATGGCATTTACTGGTCCCGCTGACTAGTACAATGAAGTTGTCACCATTCACACATATGCATCCCAGTCCACTGTCCTCCACTGCCTGGTTACGTGGAGGTAGTGCAAACCATTCTCCTTATATTAACAATTGTTGGACTTTTCCAGGACAGACCTTGTACAACCTCATTGTACTAGGTTTCATGCCTTTATTTCCTCTAACTCAGTTGAAATATCTATTCATTAGTTTGATGATTATATGGATAACTACGTATTCCAGCCTCCCAGGTAGTGAGCTCATGCGAGGAGAGGCCATGTCCTATTTTGTTTACCATTGCATCCTCAGTGTCTGTCAAAGTTCCTGGCACTTAGCAGATACTCATTAAACATTTGCTACATGAATCGAAAAGCAGGTGTTCATATATTTTTCTCTTCAATTTCTCTGAGACCCAGGTCGGTTGTATTATCTTTCATTGTGTATCCTTTCAGGAGACTAAGGTATGTACATACACACCTGCCTCATCAAGGTTACAGACTTGGAGATATTGGAATTCAAAGTCCTAAGCTCACGAGTCTCTAGATTTGTTCCCTGCTCCAGATTCCTCTCTGCCTATAATGTATAAATTACCTGCGTTGTTATCTGAAGGTGCTTATTTTAGGTTGTAGGATGTGGTGGCAGAGCCAGGAACAACAAAAGTCTTCGTATTTCAGTAGAAGCAATATGGTGCGGCATAGGGAGGGCCAGACTGGGAGTCTACAGACCTGAATTTGTCACCCAGCCCTGCCAATTATCTGCACAGCAATTTCTGAAAATTAAATTCAGCTCTTTTCATCAGTAAAACAAAGGAGTAGAGTCGGTAGTTTTCAAACCTTCTTTTTTAAATGGTGGAACTGTTTCTCACATGGAATTTCAGGAAGCTCACGTAGAAGCACAGGTGAGAGGGATGGCGTGGAGCTTCTCTGAGTAAAGGTGGGTGGTAGAGGCCACACCTGAAATCACGCTCATGCTGCCTCTCCTGTACCTGCAAGGAAGATCCTGAGCACACACAGGTGCCCCATTAAAGAAAAACCTTTAATTTTTTGAAATTATAAACTTATAGGAAGTCGAAGAGGTAATACAGAGAGGTCCTGTGTGCCTTCACCAGTTCCCCCAAAAGGGCCCTTTTAAAAAATGTTTGGCACAACAGCATGAATGTACTTCGTTCCTCTGAATTGCACACTTAAAAATAGAATGATAAATTTTATGTTATGTAGATTTTTATCACAGTAAAAACTATAAATTAAAAAACCTGCTGGACCCACCAGTAGACAATCGTCCAAGGGTCATCTAGCTCCAAAGTCCTATGATTCTACGGATCCTAAGGGTTACGCCATGCCCACGGCATTCTACAGTCACGGGCTTCCAGAGCTTGAGTGTAGCCTAGAAGTCAGCCATGTGTGATATAGTTCAATCTTCTGCTTCTCTTCCGGGCTTCTCTCAGCCATGGAGTTTAACCAGTGTCTTGAAGCAGGCCTCTAACAAATATGCTTCACTATGGTGGTTTTTATTCTTTCTTTTTTTTTTCCTACTAGTAATTCCCTGTTGACTTTTTTAAGGGCTGCAGGAGCTGGCTCTTTGGGCTTACCTAACTCATTTTGATTTATCTGATGGTGAAGTGTATCCTTCTGCCTCCTTCTTCATATTGGACTTGATAGTCCTGCCTGCTTTTCCACTTCCCATGTTCTTTATGGCCACACTGCGACATGCAGGCTGCACGGAAATGGCCACGGGCTCAGTAAAACTCATTTCCCTTGTTCTTTTGTTATTTTTTCTTTTAAAATACTTATACATGTAAACAGTCACATGCAATTTTACATAAATTCTCTATGTATGTAAACTGTTTTAAATGCTATTTTTGTGTTGGTATAGCTTTTCCTCTCCCATATACTCCTCTCTCAATCTGTATTATCTCTTCATAGACAGAGAGTTACCCATGTTAACCTACTGTATGTGCTTCATATTATTCTTCAGGCTCATGTATTCATAAATAAATGACTGCCCATAATGTGCATACATATTTATAATGCGTACATATACACATATACATATAGAGAGTTTTTCCCATTCTTTTGCAAAAACTGGAACATAGTTTTGAATCTTGCATTTTCTCAACAATAACTCTTTTCTAATGTTTGCATAACATTTTATACTGCAATGTATTTTCAATGATTCAAATGTTACACTATTGAGCCAAAGTTCCTACTTTTTGCCTCCAAAATAATGCTGCAGTAAACAGCTTTGTAAACATGCCATATATTTGTGCTTTCATTTCCAGGGAACAGATGCCCAGGAGAACTATTAGTGGGTCAAAATGTATATGTGTTTAAAATTTTAACTGACAGTATCAGACTGCATGCCAACAGTAGCAAAGACAATTCATCTTCTCACCAGCTGTGCCCGGTAGTACCCTCGCCCCCACTTTCCTACCAGTGACCAAAGTTGTCAGTCTTTTTCATTTTCACTGGTCTGAAGTGTAACACGAGGTATGAGTTTGAGGGATTTTTCATATGTTCTTCAGGTAATGGAGTCTCCTCTTTTACTATATTTCACATCCTCTTCTTCTAGTTTTTCACTCTTTTGCATTAGAAATATTAACCCTTTGTCTATTCTCTTGTTGTAAATGTTTGTTCCACATCTATTATTTATTGGCTGATTTTGCTTACAGTGTTTTCTTCTTTTGTAGCGACACTTACTGTGTGCCAGGCATTATTCTATGTCCTGAGGGTTCAACAGTGAACAAAATGGACAAAAGTCCCTTCTCTCTGTGTTTCCTATATTCTACATAGGAATCACAGGCAATAAGTTAATAAATCAATAAATATCATTTATCGTATTTTAACATGGTTTTAAAAGTTTTATACAGTCAAATAGGTCTGACTCTTCTTATAGCCCTCTGGATTTTTTTTTGTCTTAGTTAAGAACATCCCCATTCCTGAGTTGTGTATCTGGCCTCCTAGATTTTATTTCTCTTTTTGTTTGTAAAGGATAGCTGGTATGAATATTTTACCCAGATTAAAATTAGGCAACATCTGTAATTCTGAGAATTTGGTTGAGTTAGTTCATCATAATTATATCCAGCCTTCCCTTTCCATTCCAATCTGCAGATACACCTTCTCTATATAATTCATCAAGGGTGCAGCCACAGCTGATAGTATCATGAATTATTAGGGTCAACCACATGGAACTTCCATTTTTGTAGATAAAAATAATGGAATATCACTACACACCTATGCTCCAATTTATAGATAAGAAATGAAAAAGTAAACACTTTATGTGCAAAATTTTATTTAATTTCCCCACCAGCATTTTGAGGTAGAGAGTATTAGCTCCATTTTTAAAAATAAGAAATGCTTTTATAGAATTAAGACATTGCTACCTCAAAATTATTGAGAGGAAGAACTAGGACTGATTTCATCTATAGGACTTTGAACAGTGCTGAGGACTTTAAAAACTGCTGGACTAGTTTAGCACCTAGAACAATACCCAGTACAAAGACACATCCAATATGTGGGTTAAATGGAATCCTCTATCCTGTAAGAGGTTAAATCATAATGGGAAAATAAAGCACGCATATGTATATGAGTATTTCAGTATAAGAGAGATTTCCAGGGTCTGATGGCTGTTACAGATGAAACAAGCAAATTTCATTTGTTTTATTTTTCATAATGGTAAACATCACTTAGATATAGGCATGGCATAGTACCTAGTACATAATAGGCATACAATGAATATTGGTTTGTTCAATTAATTAAATAAACCAATTCATTGTAAAAACATTGGGAAAATACAGAATTATAGAGAAGAAAAGATTTTTAAAATCTATAATCCTGCCATTTACACACATACAGGTTTTTAAAACCCACTCCCATCAATTTTTAATTCCATAATGTAGATAATATAATTTCTATCCATTTTAACTAGACATTAGATATTAAGTAGTTGTCCATGCCATTAAAATTCTTATTAAAACAATTTTTGATAGCTCCAAATAATTTATTGCATGAGTGTGATTAATTTAATTACTTATCACTTCCCCCCTAAACATCTAAGTTGTTTCCAAATTCTTGTTATTGTCAACAATACTGTGATAAACTTCCTTGTATATAGATCTTTGTCTACATGTTTGAATATTTTCTTAGGATAGATTACTTAAATTGGCAAGACTGTGCCAAAATCCATGAACCTCATTAGGGCTGCTGATATATAGCATCAATTTGCCCTTCAGAGTTATGGTACCAAGAAATGGTCCATTTTAAAGTATATTGGGGTATGGGTATGTTTGGTATTCTGGAGGTTCATTTTAAAACCAACCTGTGAATCGTTAACTCTAGAAAAGTCAAGTAGTCATTTGATTTCTTCTCCGTCTGGACTCTCTGCTCAACTCCCTGTACGCACTCCCAGGTATAAATAACCGTCCACTTTTAGAATCAGTTGCTCGCATGCTGGAGCCCAAGGACGTGCTTGGAGGAGTCCACAAATCCCCAGGTACTCTATGCAAATTCAGTGCACCTGCAAACGTGTGCAGGGTTTTCTCTAGAGAGGCCATTCATACCTTTTATCGAATTCTCACAGGGGTCCATGACTCAGAAACATGAAGACCTTTACCTGTACAGTGTACGGCAAAAACTGAACCGTAATCTCAAACTCCCTATCATTTTTACAGGGGCTGGGAGGAAATGTGAGGCTCCAAAGAATTTCTGCCTTTGAACTGCGGGCTATGTGAAAACTAAAATAAACATGAAATAATAATGAAATATGTGACTAAACAGTGTGGGCACAAATTGGCGACATTTGCTTGCAGACAATTGAAGCTTGGACAGCAGACTAGCGAGGCAGCCATGGTTTATGACCTTCTGGTCTTCATGACACACAGTGCCATTTACTCCCAATTTTGTAGGAAAGCATCCTTCTCAAACCAGTACTTCAAAGCTATAGGCCTTTTTCTCATTTTACCTCTAACTCAGACTAATTATAAAGAAATGAATATTTTATCATCCTTCTTATGATAACCTAAGGCTATTGAATTTGAGAGTCAGAACTATTATTTAATTCTATCATTAAAATATGCTATTGAAAATGACTTTCTTCATACATAAAAATGCATGAGTATTTGACAAAATTTCCTGATATTTAAACTATAAAATATGATTTTCTTCTAGAGAACTAGTCACATTGAGACACAATTAAAAAGGTTGAAACTTTCATAGTCACACCCATTAGGATTCTATCCTCTCCTGCTTCCCTCATGGGTACTTTTTAATTTGTACCTAAACCTAAACTTGGCCTGAAATTCCCTCTTTGCCCTTTTTCTGAAGAAAACCACTCAGCATCATCTCTGCAGCACCCTCGGGTGTTCTACAGAACCACAAATGTCCTTCAACCAAATGGCAGGGCAATACTTTGTCACGGTGCAGCTTTCTCCTGAAACTAATGAGAACCTCAAAGGGTTAGGTTGCTACGTCCCACCTGGGGAGGTCTGTTACTCCTCATACCTTAAATAAGCCATTGGCAGCTTCGATAAGGGCAGACAGCATTGTACAAGAGCCAAAACAAACAAACAAACAAACAACAGCAAAATGCACATAAAAAAAAAAAACTAACCAAACAAAATTTCCTACATGCAAGCATGTAGAAAATTTTCCCCATTGAGCTCAACAACTCAAATAGCTCAGAGACATTCATCTTTCACAAGTCCGATTGCTCAGCCTCAACTGGCCTGTGACAGGACAAGAAGCTGTGCGGGTGATGGCAGTGGATGGGCCTGTCCCTTTGGGTTCCATTTCATCAACCATATTTGTTGCCAATAGAAAACAATTTCTTTAGCTCTTTACCTCCTCTGCTCTGCACACTCTCCCCATCTCCCTCTCCACGGGGTTTCTTCATAGAGACATTCTTAAATAATAAGGCTGAGAAGAAAGTACTTGGCCCTTATGTTATGTTAAGGATAAAAGGATTTCTTTAAGGAGACATATTATGGAAGACTTGGCTAATGTTTCTAATTTACTACCCAACAAAATAGATCATTTTACTCCCAGATGGAAAAATGATTACATTGATGCATTTCTGCTTTAATAGTTACAATTTATTTACTTACTTTGTGTACCTTAAAAGTGGTTAATGCACCTTGGGTTCATGTAAATCTTGCAAACAACCTTATGAGATATGTGTTACTGTGTCCATTTTACAAATGAGAGAACTAAGCTTCAGGGGCGTTAAGGAACAGGCTCAAGTATGCCAGGAAGTAGCTGATCTTGGATTTAAACCTGGATCGTCTTGATATTGGAGAACATGCTTTTAATTACAAGTATTCTATATTGCTGTATGTATGACCTCACCTCTGGAACTAACTGCCTATGAGGACAATGAACTAGCAATTTTCCCCTGGGCAGGATTGTCCAGTGTAGGGAGTCCTTTAAAAGAGTCCTAGTCAATGTCATGCAGAACATGTGTAGGTCAGGGCCCAGTTGGGGATGCAGAGCTATGCTTAGTGATATGGAATCTGCGATACATTACAGGCATGTGGGCTCACACAATTGTGGGATCTGCTAAAACATCTTTCAAGGGCTTGTTGCCTCTGCAGGTGAGAGCAGGCCTGAAGTTTCTGCAGGTGAGTGGGGCTGATGGTAGCAGAGAAAAACTAGGGAGAAGCAGGTGGAGAAGGACACACTGGAATGCACATCTGTCTCTCAGCCCTCCAGCCGCAATGACAGCGATCTGCAGGAAAAGCTGTAACCCTCTGCTTTGTTGCTGCGCATGCACCTGGCTCTGGGCTTGGAGAAGCTGCAGTGGGGGATCTGGGGGAGCTGGAGGAGCTGCAGAGCTGGCTGTGAACTCATGCCAACAAGGTGAGGCAGCAGATTAGTGACAACGTGGACAAGCTGCTGTGGTACATTGTGACTTACGCTGACCTTGCCGCTACCTTCCAAATCTTACACAAGTGTCTTTTGGGGCTAACCCTAAACCAGAGCCATATAGGAAGGGGAATTTAGGGAAATAAAATTCCAGCATAGGCGACACAGTATAAAACCACCACAAGAAACTTTGGAAGGGTTTTGTGATTGGAGACTTTTCTTTGGAACGTGTCTATACTGCCAAATCACCTTTTTCAACTCAGAATGTCTTTCCTCCCCCTTACTGAACCCCTACTAACTGCATGAATGAAACAGACTTCATTCCCTGAGTTCATGGAGCTTACAAATGAGCCTAGATTGCTCTGAGAATCAAAATATTAAATCTCACTTATGGGAAACTTTTGAAACAGGTTTACCGTGTGTAAAGTCATTTTGATTCCAGGGGGGTGTTAAATGCGTTGGTGACCACTGATGCTGCGTTCTGGGAGAATCTTCCATTCTATCCTTTACAAAAGGTGCTGAAAAGTGTCCTCAAACTGCAATCAGCCATTCATTCAAAGGGCCATCATATCCTAGATGACATTTTTTTTTCTCCTGCAATCTGCTGTTTTGGAAATATATAATGGAATCTATGCTAAAAATCTCTAAATAGAAGAAGATTTTCTGATTCCAACCAGGAGCTCTTACCAGACATTGAACGATTTTAAGCAATGAAGATGATGTGGTTAGCTTTGTCATTTAAGAAGACTTATGTGGAGAACATTGAAGAGAAGGGCTGGAGCATGTGCAGATGGATGGGTTAAGGTTGGATGAGGAAGGTGGTGGTGAAAATGGAGAAAGGCAGGTGGGTTCCAGAGATACTTGAGAAATAAAAATCCATAAGATCTGGTGATAAATCAGTATGTCTTGGGAGAAGAAAGAATTTCAAGAATGACTTTAAGTTTCCTGGTTCTTAAGAACAGGCGGATGGCAACGCTAGTCACTGGTACGTGGAACACGGGAGTTTTGTGGGAAGATCAGGAAGTTACCCATGGACACATTGAGATACTCAACTGGAGGAGCTTCTGAGACACTCAAATGTAGATGCCAGTGGGGCAGTTGTACGTCCCAGTCCTGGAGCTCAGAGGAAAACTTTGGGCTGATGTTATGAACTCAGGAGTCAAACATATATAAGTGGCAATCAAAGCAATAGATATCAAGACATTTTATTAAAAAGCATAGGGAGTGATTATGGTGCAGTGAACATTTTTTGGCCACTTTGCATTTTGAGAGAGATTATCCCCACATGAAAACCCAAGTTTTCCCCTCAGGGAAAACCTAAGTATTCCCCTACCGACCTGGACTCAACCATCTGATACATTAGGACTTTACAGCTTGACACAAAGATGTAGGGACTATTGAGAACTCATTTGTAATGGTGACATGGCAAAAGTCCAACAGTTGGGTGGGCAAGTTTTGCCAGTGACCATGTCCCGACCAGCATGTGCCTGTGGTGTGGCCTTGGGCGTGCTCTCAGCTATGTGGTTTCTACTGGGTCCTTCACATTTTTGAAGCTGCTTTAAACTTCCTGTTGAATCTGTGAGTTCAGTGGTACCCTATTAAATTATTTTATTGCTTAAGTTAATCAGATGTGTGATCTGTTGCTCTCAAACAACACAGGCTATTTAGGTAGCATGTGTTACATATAGGTAAAGTAATGTTATAGAAATTAATGCATTATATTGTAATGATACAGTTATACATCTGCCACTCATATCAGACTAGTGTTTTTAAAACTGTAATTCCTGACTCAATTTATGGATTGTGAGATCAATTTAGTGGGTCGCCACCATCATTTCTTACAATGAAATGCAACAGCATATTGTGAAAAAATAAATAGAATAAAAAGTCAGAAAGAGCATTGTTTTTGGAAACTTGTCTCAGTTACATGCATTGAATAATGCACTGGCTGTGATACAACACGTATTAACAGGAGCCGCAGACCCTCTACCTTCTCTGAGGACAGAGAAGGCCGCCAGCAAGAGTCACTCCCACCTTCAATGAAAACTGGGTCATATACAGAACCCTGACTGGTCTTGAGCCCATCAAAGACATGAGGTAGCAAGACAACCAGGTGAAATGAATGACAAAGGGTAAAAATTTCTTCTGCAGTTCGTGGGAACCGTGAACTGACTCACCTTGAGCAGATCACGAGAGGAAGAAGATGAGGTCACTTAATCTTAGAGGACAGGCAAAATCAAGCAAGGGACATGTTATGACGAGGTGTGATTTGAGTGGAAGCGTTTAAATACCCTCCCTGGCTGCCACTGGATACCACACTGCTGTGAGGTCTTTAGTGAGGAGGTTACATTTCAACCATAATAATATTGTTGACAGTTGATTAAAACCAACAGTTATAAACACACAGGCAATGTATGTTTTCCTTTCTACAGAACAGATGTTTTACCAAAAATTTGTGTATAGTAAAAAAAATTAGTAATAAAAGCAATTTCCCCTCATTGTCATCATTTAGCCATATTTTATCTTAATATCTCACTAATTTTCAGTTGACCCTTAAAGCTTCTCTGCTACCCTCCTCTCCAAAATTAATTAATCATGAAAGCATAGGAATCAAGGAAAGCAATTAATCAAAGGATTATTTTTTTTAGAATTTTTAAACATTTTCTTTATTTATCTTTAGAGGGGAAGGGTAGGGGACAGAGAGAGGGAGAGAAATATCAATGTATGGTTGCCTGTCATGCGTCCCTTGCCGGGAACTGGCCTGCAGCCCAGGCATGCGCCCTGACTGGGAATCGAACTGTGATCATTTAGTTCACAGGCCCGCACTCAATCCACGGAGCTACACCAGCCAGAGCTAATCAAAGGATTTTTTTTATTAAAGTTTTTTTTTCTGTAAAGTGAGAAAAGTTTTTAAAGTTTCTTAATTTATATTTGAATTATACATTTAAAGTCTCAACTTATATTTTTAAAACTGAGAATATCAAATCTCATATTCAAAAAGCAATAAGTGGAATATTGTTAGGTAGTAACATATTTATTCTAAATGTGAATCTTTATGCTCTACAAGGGTTGTTCAAAAAGTAATTTTACAAGATTTTTTAAGATATTGAGTTTATTACAATGCAAAATAACTATTACAAAGATATAAACAGTAACCTTGTCACTTTCCTACATAAATTCCTTGTATGGTACATTTTATATGTCAGCTTATGTGGGCCACAAGTCCCCAGGTTAATTGTCACTTTCAGGGTGTGTCCATGAGGGTGTTTCAGGATGAGGTTAGCATTCGAACTGGTGGACTCAGTAAAGCAGATGGCCCTCCTCCCTGTGGTTGGGCATCACCTAACTGTGAGGGCCTGAATAGAACCAAAGGCAGAGGAAAGAGGACTTTGCCCCTTTTTCCTGCCACGTTGATGGACCTGGGTCACCTCATCTCATCTCCTGCCTCGGGACTAGGATTCATATCATCTCCCCTGGTTCTTGGACCCCTGAACTCAGACTTAAGATCACACTACTGTCTCCCCTGGGCCTTCGGCTTGCAGGTGAACAGATGGTGGAACTTCTCAGCCTCAATGATTAAGTGAGCCCATTTCTCAGAGTAAATTATCTGCATCTCTATATAGATGCATCCAACTGGTTCTGTTGCTCTGGAGAACACCGACTAGTACATACAATAAAATATTGATCATGATATAATGGTATTATGATGAAATTATGACATAATCAAAACACAAGTTTCACTCTTGGTGAAGTAAAATGTATGATCCTTAGCTGCTCACTGTCTAGTCACATGTACTTTTTTGCGACATCAACAGTCTCGTCTCCATGATTTCTCCCCCCAATGTGATTTTTCTGTTTCTTCAATAGCTATGTTATTTGAGGGTTACTGAGTCTGATTTTTCAATGGTCTCTCCCTGACATTAGGGTAAAGTCTCAATCTCACCAAATGTTTTCCAAGGCCTCCCACGATCTGACCTAGCCTTAGGTTCAGTCCCACTTCTGAGCTCAGGCTGCTTTATGTAATCTGTGTTCTGACATCCAGAGCTTCTTTTAGTGCCTTAAATAGGACATGCTCTCTCCCTCTGGGCCTTCTCAGGTCACTGGGTAGGTGCTAGATACTATAGCCTGATTGATTGTGTTCTGCCCAAAATTCAAGTGTTGAAAACTAACCCCACAATGTGATGGAATTTGGAGGGCAGACCTTTGGGAAATGATTAGGTCATGAGGGTGGAGCCCTCATGAATGGGATCGGTGCTCAGATAAAAGAGACTGCAGAGAGCGCTCTTGCCCCTTCTGTCACCAGCAAAAAGGTGGTTGTCTCTGGACCAGGAAGCAGGAACCAGACACCAAGCCTGCCAGTGCCTTAATCTTGGACTTTTCAGACTGTATAACTGTGAGAAATAAATTTCTGTTGCTTATAAGCCACCCAGTCTTTTGTATTTAATACAAATACAACATAGCAGTTCGAATAGACTGGGACAGGTGTGAAGGAGAAGACAAAGTCAAAGGTGACTTTGTTGGTGAATCCATTAAGAAAGAAAAGAAAAGAGGGAAGGATAAATTATTGTGTGACCACAATATCAGGCCCTGTTTTAAGCTCTGGGGATAGAGCAATGAATAGAGATCATTTCTGTTTGTTTATTTTTACCTCTTGGGATTACAGTGCTACAGAATATCCAGCTGGAGACACCTGAAAATTCACAAATGACCTTCAGGCAGACAGAACCACAGGAGCAAATATAAGGTTTGCCCAGAAAGTACCCATCCACGTAATATGAAAAATAGAGGCATTTATTGAAAAAGATACAAGATATAAGAAACATTGTACATAGGACAAGGATGCTTCAGTCCCCTTCAAAATAGGCACCTTGGGACCTCACACAGTTCTCCCAGTGTCTCTTCCACTGTTCAAAACAGTCTGCAAAATCCTTTGTAGGATTTCGCCATCAACTGCCCCATCATATTTTCCTGAACTTCATCAACAGTCTGAAATCTCTCCCCTTTCAAAGGTGATTGTTAGTTTTAGGAAAAGCCAGAAGTCACAGGGCACCAAATCTGGATGGTAAGGGAGCTGAGTCACCTGGGTGATTTGATGTTTGGCCAAAAAACTCTACATGAGACATGATGTGTGAGTGGGTGTGTTGTTGTGATGAAGCCACCAATTCTTGTTATATTAACAATGGCTGGACTGTTTCTGGACAGACCTTGCACAATGAAAATTATTCTTATAAGTTTATTTCTTGAACAATCCTTACAGCTTAATAATTCTCTTCCTATTAAAGCATGTTCTCTTAACCTACTGTTAAAAAGACGCATGCTTTCTGCCCTTAGGAGCCCTGCAAAGCAGCACAGGTCGATGATCACGCAATGGACAGAAAGAGGGGATGAGCTGTGATTCCTACTGAAGTCTCTTCAGCCCCAACAGCCCGAGAGAAAACCACCAGCAGCATCAGCAACGTTTGAATGTGATGCGCACATTATTGACGTGCACTGAGGATCTATTAGGTGCAAGACTGTGCCGGGCACTGTCGTGTATGCCACCTCATTGTCCCAACGATGCAGTGCTTCCAACCCCATAGATTATTAAAAACATGCCAGAGAGGTAACCTAATTTTGCCAGAAAGAAAAACGTGTATTTTTCAAATGAGCCATAATAGACACATTACAGTTCAATGTAATTTCAAAATCGACCTTCAAAGATGAATACAAACAAAATTTCAATGAGAGCCTTACTGATTTTTCCTTTGATTATCTTTGAGATATAGAGAAACAAAATCACAAACTAGAAACAAATTATCAAGAGGTCTTAGCTTTCCTAAGACAAGTATATTCAATCTTTTATATAACATGAGTCCATTCTTGGCTTAAATTTTTGGGCTTCTATATGTTATTCTCAAACCACAGGGAGAAAGCCAACATGTAGGACATTCTGTAATGAAGGATGGTCAAGGGGCTTTTCTCCTGTGACATCAGGAAAGGAGGTCAACAGAGGGGCATTTTTCATTTTCTTCTTTTGCTCTTATGTTTTACAATTTTTCTACAATGAAAATGCATTGTGTAACAAGGGGGGAAAGAAAAGGACAGGACTATGGAATTATTTTGGTAAAGCCTATTAAAATCTCAAATATAAAGACTTGCAAAAAAACAGCTACTAAAAATCAATTATTGATTTTAATGTGATAAAACAACCACAGCTATGTCATGCCTAGACTCCTTCTGTCCATTTAAGATGTAAGGGTACTTCAGGGAGACTTTGAGGTATTAATTTTCCTTGCTGCCAACCTTCACCATCTCTTCCTAAATGGTGTTAATGAGGTTGATTTATACGGTCAAGTTAATTTGGCCTATACCTGGTCTCAATGCAAGCCTTTTATAATTAGTGTTTTTTTTAAGCAGCCACAAGCTTTGACAAGACTGTTTCTCTCAGAAGCAAATTATCCATCCAGTACTTCCCCGAAGACCCAGAACTCTGAATATCCAATTCACCATCCTTATGACTAATAGATGGTAAGAAAGAGCCAAGATGTAGAAAAAGATTTAAAAAAGAAGCCTGCAAAAGATCAGCTGCATAAGCAGGAATTAAATTCAGATGACTCAACAGGGAAATCTAAAAAAGCATTGAGAGAAATAACATAGACTTTGGAGTCAGACAGGCCTGAGTTTGAATCCCAGCTTTGTCACTTATAGTTAAGTAACCAGCAAAGATTTCTAACCTCTTGAACCTCAATCTCTTCATTAGTGAAATGAGGCATAAAACAAAGTGGCCCTGAGGACTGGGTGAGTTGGCATCCACAGCACAGGCAGACACGTAACACTCGTAAACAGAAACCTCAGCCTTATTTTAGAGGGTGATCTGCAGGATTGGAAATAACATGTGGAAGACACATATCACAGAGCATGGCATGCAGCGTGTGCTCAGTATATCGTATGATGATGATCATCCTCAGTTAGTTCTTATGTCATCACTCATCTGGAAGCGGGTAGGTTGAGTAGTATACTGTCCTAGGGAATAGAGAAGGCCAATCTCAAAACCCAGAGCTACTGACAAATGAAGCTGGTTCAGGTCTGGCTAAAAATAGCAAAATCTCAGGCAGACAAAGAGGAAACACCGTTTCTTCATATTTTTGATATTTCTATTCCTATGGGCCACGGACTGAAGGAGCATGTAAACAGGTGCCCGAGACCACTGTTAACATGAGAGCCAAAACTGAACGCTGTCTATAGGTGACTGAGTCCTACAAACCCCACCACCTATAGCTGATGGTTATACCAGAGCACTGAGTTCTAAAGACTAAGGAGGCTCTCATTGGACCCAAAAGGAATAAACTATAGACACCACCCACCCTTTCCCAGGAGAAAAGGGATGAAAATGATGAGATTTATTCACTTCTTCATTCATTCAAATTGACAACTTGCCTATTTTGTGTTAGAATGCCAAAATAGGGATGGTGAGGCTTTCTCATATAGGGAGGCTAATGAGTGACTTATGCTCTCTCCTGAGGGCCCTACTAATATAAATGAATGGATAACTATATATGTGACATGGTTATTGTTGTTTATATATCAGAAAATTAAAGTTCTGAAGATGGAAGGTGGTAATGGTTGTACAATGATGTAAATGCACTTAATACCACTGAACTGTATGCTTAAAAATGGTTAAGATGGTCCTGGCCAGAGAGCTCAGTTGGTTAGAATGTTGTCCTGATATACCAAGGCTGTGGGTTCAATCCCCAGTCAGGGCACATACAAACATCAACCAATGAGTGCATAAATAAGTGGAACAACAAATTAATGTTTCTTTCTCTCTCTAAAATAAAAAATCAATAAATAAAAATGGTTAAGACAGTCAATTTTATATTGTATATTTATATAAATTTAAAAAGGAATGTTCATTTTTTCCCTTCTTAACTTCATGTATTGCCCTTGACATCCACATAGAAAAATAATTGACAATAAGACAATAGCCCTCTCTTGCAACAATACAAATTTTACATGGGAAAAAGTAGTCATTTCTCAATTATGTTGAAATTACGATGAAAAATAACAAGCATTAGAAAAATGTGAGTGCAACACGTCTGTAATCCCTTGTCAGTGATGTCACTAAGTTTAGCTTTTACAAAGTCAAGTTGCCCCCCTCCAAGACGATGGAGCCTAGAATGGCCCCAGACTGTAGTGGGAACATTGTAGTTGGTGCTCAATTGCATGTCAATGACACCACCAAATTTTGTTTTACTCTCATTATCAAACTATAATTTTTAACTAATGCATTTTTATTAGTATAAATGGAGATTTCCATTTTAAACTACTTAACAGAAGCAGTGATCGTATTAGTAGTTCCTGGAAGTGCTAATATATAATTTCTATTTACAGACTTATTTAAAAATTCTGCCAGCATCACAGAACTAAGAATACACTGAGATTCATATTCTGTCAGTGGGACAGGACACTGAAGGCACATGTTGCCCCCATGATTTCTTGCTTGCTAGCACTAGAAGGCATCTCAGAACCATTTCCCCTAGCTATTGTACTTCCTGGTAGCTTTGCATCCAATGCACTGGGCCAGGGCAACATCCCCTGTTTCCGGTTTAGAGAGTCTGAGCCCAGTCTGAAGGGGGCTATGTGAATGAGGGACTGGAAAAGTCATTTGGGGGTTATTCCCTGGAGAGCCGTATTTTCTCTTCCAATAGCACATAGATGTGAAAGCTGGCTCCACATCCCATTTGCACATGAACATTGTTACTTTGAGATTTATCAAAGTGCATAAATTGTATTGCATTTTATATAAGAAACTTTCTTCCTAAGAACTACAGGAAAATAACAACCCACTGCCTATGTTTAGTAGGTTCCTGGCAAGCAAAGAAGATGATCTTTACAGGCTTTAGTCATCACCAGAGGCCCATCCCTCACAAGCACAACTCTATCTTTCCACAGACACATCGAGCTTTTCTGCAGAACTTGCCCACCACCATTCATGGAGTCACCAGGCTCTAACTCTGTCTTTTGGCATCTGTTCAGAGCTAATGGTCTCCCTTTTCAGCCCCATTTGATTCCATTCAAAAAGCCACTGAAGTCATTCGTATTGGAAAGGGGAGAGTATTTCATCATCGATTTGAAGACAAAGGAAGAACACAATCATTCATGGTTTTTAGGAACCGAACTTACCCCTTTTATGCATATGCAATTGTTCTTAGATACCTCGTCCTTGTGAGGTGGCTCATTTTAGGGTTTAGGAGAACTGGAGTCAGACTCTCTGGGCTCAAATCCTGGTTCTACCACTTAATAACTGTGACATTGAGCAAGTTACTTCACATCTTTGCACCTAGATTTCCCCATCTGTAAAATTGTGCTGATAATAGTACCTAATTCACAGGGTTTCTAAGGTTAAATGAATTAATACCTGTGAAGTACTTAGAACAGAACATATGTATTTGTGGCACAAATATTTATGTGGCACATAATAAGTGTTACATAAAATAAATCCTCAGTCCACCCTTGCACAAATCCATCATACTCTATTACCAGGTCTCATTAATTTTGCTTTCTACATACCTGACAAATCTGTCCTCTCCTGACTCCCAGGGTTACAGTTTGATTCAGAACCTCATCACTTCTTGTCTGAATGGCTGCAATCCTATTGAACGCCAAGGACATCTTTCTACAACTAATGACATCATCATTCTCATGACTCCAGTGGCTCCCCATCAATGTGTGGGGTAAGGTTCAAACCCATGGCATGCCATCCCAGACCCTTCATGCTCTGGCCGTAGTATGCTTTTCTAGACTCATGTCAAGACACCTATTCTACTATCCTTTGTGCTCCAATCATATCAACTACTCCCACGTGCCATGCACTACCACAGAGCAATGCTTTCACTTACATTTTCTCTGTCTGGAATGGCAGCCCACAACACCTGTGTCTGCTTTCTAATCTCCTATTTATCCCGCAATCCCTCATCTCAAATATCATCTTCTCAGTGAAATTGTCTCTGATTCCCCTTAGGTAGAATCACTTTCTTCTTCTATCTCCACAGTTCTTTCAATGTTCACCTATAAAACTACTTATTACATTGTAATGTAATCACATGTCAACCAGACTATAATATAAGCTCTTTGAGGACAAGGATGTGTCTTTCTTCTCATGCGTTCATTGGTGAAATCATAGTAAGGCTGGGGACAAGACTGCAAACAAGGCACACTTGATCCAAGCCTTTGTGGAATTTGTAATCAACTAGTGGAGCCAGGAAATAAGCAAACAAAAAATTAAATAATTACAAAATACCATGAGGACCAAGCAGGAGCAAATATGCTGATGTGATGGAGAAAAGCAAGGAGTGTCATTTCTCTGTCCTCCGTGTTGATCATGGTATGGTGTCTGGCTCATAAGCCCTCATCAATGTAGCCAGATCAGAAGAGACCATTGTGATTACTCATTTTGGTTAACGAGCGATTGATTTCATTTTTAACTCTAATTCCAAGTCCTGTACAAATATGTCTCTAGGGTAAGACAAAATCACTATGGCAACTATTTCTTGCTGTTGTGAAAAGGTTACACAGCCTGGCCATACATCAACCTAGATCAGGCAAACCACTGATACATTGTCCTTGACATCCACAGGATGAAGGAGAGGGAAATTCCAGTCATTTAGAAATGTGTGTCTACGTCATAATCAGACAGAAGTTTGTGGGTTCTTATTCCTGGTGACAGATTAGCACGAGATTGGAAGGACACCTTCAGTGAGCAGTGGTTCTCAGAGGGTGGTCCTTGGGCCAGGAGCTGTATACCACGAGTATAAATTCTCAGGGCCTGCCTCAGACCTACTAACTCAGAAACAGATGGGGTTTGGCAAGACTATTCTAGAACCTCTCATTTGAATTTGAACTAGGAGGCATCAAATTGGCCATCGTTTGGAAAGTGATGATGTAGCTAGGAGTCATGGGGGAGAAGCCATGGGGTCACACATGGCTGAGGAGTACACAGAGCAATTCCGGGGGGGAATGGAGTGGGCATGCAGATGAGAGCAGGGAGAGCTCCCTGAGAGCTGGAGAGTGTGACTGCAGCTTCTGTTTTCTACTGTCCTTCAAGTTCATGAGAAGAGCCTTATTATTAACTTCAGTTTATTTGAGTGATCTTGAGGGAGCTTCTGTCCATTGTGGTTACAATAGCACTGAATGAACAATAAGCTTCCATGTAGTGGCATACATCAACAGCCATATTATTATGTGCCTAGATTCTGTGGGTGAGCAATTCAGATCTGGCTCAGTGGGAATGCTTGTCTCTTTCTTTTCCATGCTCCATGAAGTCTTAGACATCAGCTCGGAATATCTGAATGGTTGGAGGCTTGGGATCATCTGGAAGCTTCTTTATGCACATACATAGTGCCTTTGTTGGGACTGTCAATTGAAATGCCTGCTCTGACCTCTCTACATGGCTCACGCTTCCTCACAGTATAGCAGCTTCAGAATAGATGGACATTCTACGTGGCAGTTCAGGACTTTGAGAACATATATTCTAACAAATGAGGTAGAACACGCATGACCTTTTATAACTGAGGCTGGGAAGTAACATAAAATCACTTCCACTGTATTCTATTCATCAACACACTTACAAGCCAATGCAGAATCAAGGAGAGGAGAG
This sequence comes from Anoura caudifer, assembly GCA_004027475.1. Lineage (NCBI taxonomy): Eukaryota > Metazoa > Chordata > Mammalia > Chiroptera > Phyllostomidae > Anoura > Anoura caudifer. Next base: position 108,322 of record PVKU01003379.1, on the reverse strand, counting down.
ATAGACCCCATCTCTAGCTGGGAGGAGTGTCAAAGAATTTGACATCTGTTTAAGAGCCACCACAATGTGCTAACAATAGGTTTCTTTTGAAAGACAGTCTGTGTTCACTGATTCTAGCTATGGGGAATAAGACTCACCGAAAAGAAATGAGAGTCAGTGAAAGACAAATACCAGATGATCTCACCTATAAGAGGAATCTAATGAACAAAATAAACTAACAAGCAAAACAGAACCACAGGCATGGAAACATGGAACAGACTGAAAGTGACCAGAGGGGAGGGGGGAAGGGTGATAATGGTGGAAAGAAGGAGAAAGGACTAGTCAAAGGACATGTATGAATGACCCATGGACATGGACAATAGTGTGGAGACTGACTGTGGGAATGAGGGCTGGGATGGGCAAAGGAGGGCAAAGGGGGAAAAACTGAGGCAGTTATAATAGAATAACGAAAAAAATAATAAAGCTGATCTCATGTATTAAAAAAAAAAAGTCTTTTCAGATATCACAGACTGCAATTCTACTGAATCTGCTAATCACCAGTGAAATAAAACAGCGTGGCTCCAATGTTTTTGAGGGGTACTGAGGTTGGGGTACTATATACTGTCTCTGTAAATTTCATGGAGACACGAATTTAGGACTACCTCATTTACATTTTCATACCTCAGTAATAAAAAAACAAACAACCCATTTAAAAAGTAGGGAAATTGTTTAAATAGACACCAAAGAGAATATACCAATGGCTAATGAGTACATGAAAAATACTCAACATCATTAGTCATTTGGGAAATGCAAATTGAAACTACAATGGCATACCACTTCATACCCTTTAGAATGACTATTAAAAAAGGACAGGCAATAACAAATGTTGGTGAAGATGTGGAAGAACTGAGCCCTCATATATCACTGGTGTGAATGTAAAATAATGCAGCTCCTTTGGAAAACAGCTTGGAAATCTCTTAAAAAGCTAACTATAAATTTACCACATGACTCAGCAATTCTACTCTTTCATATCTTCCCAAGAGAAATGAAAATACATATCCACACAAAGCCTTGCATATGAATGGTCTCAGCAAAATTATTAATAATTGCCAAATATTGAAAGCAATCTAAATGTCCATCAATCAGTGAATGAATAAATAAAATAGGGCATATTCACACAATGAAATTCAAAAATGAAAAGAAACAAACTACTGAAAACTGCTATGACATGGATTGAACGTAAAAGCATTATGTTAAGTGAAATAAGCCAGATATGAGACCACATGCTGTATGGTTCCATTTACATGAAATTTCCAGAAAGGGCAAACCCACACAGACTGAAAGCAAATTATCGGATGCATGGGCAGGGTGGGTAGTGAGGAGAATTGAAAGTAAATAGGCATGAAGAATTTTATTGCGTATTAGAAATGTTTTAGAACTGACTTATGATGGTTGCACAACTTGGAAAACTTATTTTAAAAATCACTGACATGTACACTTGACATGGGTGATTTATGTGATATATAAAATTTGTCTCAATTGGTTACAAAAATAAATTGATTTTAAAACATAAACATTTTAAACATTTACTTTGGTTTATTGTTCTTCTTTTTCCTAACTGACCTTGATTTCTGAATGTATGAAACACAGAGGGCCAACTTTCAAGAACCCCATCGAAGAACCAGACTCGCAGTTAGGATGGAAGACCACAGGGGATGACATATACGCTGGCTGCACGGTCAACCACCAGTCTTAAAACACCAATGTGATAAATCAAATGAGGCCAACGAGTACAGAGATTAAGATCAGGGTTTGGAGCCAGACAGACCAGGGGTCAAATCTTACCTCCACTATTTACTTGACTAAATTTCTAGAGAACATTATTTCTATATACAAAATAAAGATTAGGTGGTGAAGATCTCAGAGGAGTGTCAGAGATAGATGAGATCATGTTTTGAAAACATAGATGGTAGCTATAAACCCTTACTGAATGATAGAGCAGTATAATCCTTGTTCATTATAGTTTAGAAATATACAGGGTAGGGCAAATGCAAATTTACAGTTGTTTGTATGGAAAATAATAATCATAAAATAACACTGGAATAAACTGTTTCACATACTCACAACTGTACATCTACTTTTGCACCACCCTGCACAATGGTTAGAACAAATAAAAAAAAATACAGTGCTTGAAAAACACTATTTAAGTAAGATATTTACCTATTTATAAAGATTTGTATTTCAGTGCTTAACAGAAAACACTCAGTAAGTGTTTGTTGAAAAAACATTTTTTTTAAAAACTCATGCGGCTCTTGTTACATTGCCATAATATGTAAATTAAAGCTTAATCCAACTTTGAGTTTGTCTTTAGATCTTATTATATATACTTTACTTTCTCTCTCTCTCTCTCTCTCTCTCTCTCTCAACTTATTAGCATATACTCAGTGACGACTGGGGCCAGAATGGATAACTGCAGGATTTTGGGTACTATGCCATCAGAACTGTCTCACGTCTCTCTGAGCTGCTGGCTACGAATACACCAGATTATCTCTTCTTCCACAGGCTTGAAAAGGTCTAGTCTTTTCTTCTCAACCAGTGGTTACCAATCTAACAGCTATCTTCCCAACACCAACTCACAAAACGAAGAAGAGCCAGGAACAAAGTACAGTGTCTGCTCTCCTTTTCACAGCCCCTATCTTGCCTGACCTTTCCTCCAAGCTGCAGGAAGAGAGGAGTGAGCCCTGCAAACCACAGCTCTGCCTCACAAGGAAAGCTGCTTTCAACGATCCGATGGGAGTCATCTTCTGCTCTATTTAAAGAATGAAGATGTCTTTTTTTCGCTCCTGAAAGATGTCTCCTGCTGCGGACTGCTCTTCTAGACATTGCTTGAAATGAAATTCAGCGGCAGTGCCTTCGCTGCTGAGGCTGCCCCCATCATTTGTAACTGTGACAGCTTAGGCCTACAGAAAGCTGTAAAAGGAACGTCGGGGATTATTCTAACTCAATCCTTTTGAGTAAGGAATTTGCTTCTCATACAGCTGTATTAGTGAGAGTTCCTTCACATTAATGTTTTAAATATTTTGAGTCTATACATGGGTGCCTAATGTATGCATAGAAAAACATTCTGGATCAGAAGTAGTTCTGAATGGACTTAAAATTTTATTACCACCGTGGTTCTCAAACTTATGTGGCCTCTAGAACCACCTGGAGGGCTTGTGAGAAGGGTCACTGCTTCATCCTCCCCGCCCCCACCCTGGTTTCTGACTTGGCACATCCAGATGTGGCCAGAAATCCATATTTCTAACAAGTTCCAGGTGAAGGTGATGCTGATGCCCCTGGCCCAGGGGCTGCACTTCAACAACCATCATTCTAGAAGCATAATTACTCCATCTGCTGACCCAAATTCTTAGAATCACTATTACTAATTGCAGTATTCAAACAAATAATTTTCCATCATGAATCTCCTGAATGAAGAAAACTCTGAAACCTTAACTACTCTAAGTGCTGTCTCCCTTTCTTTTCCTCTTTTTTAACACAGACTTTTGTTGCCTAGGGAACAGACTGAACTAGAAGAGAGCCTTAACCAGATCGTCACCCAGTTCGAGCTTTTCTTTCCTACAACACAATGAATATCTTTGAGCAGGTCACTTCTCTTTTTTACGTCTCTTCCACCCAATCTCTATATATTCTTATCACATACTTTGTTTAAAATAATAAAAAAGTAAAATAATTTATTTTATAGGCATTAAAACAAGGTGAGAATGGACACACAAACATTACTGATTTCCACATTTGTCTTTTGTTTGGACTTTATAAAACTGCACAGCATTTTATCTTCTTCCTTGTGTGCTTGTGGGGAGCACACAGTGAGAAAAGTATCATCATGTAATTAACAAGATATTGTAACCTAGAAAATCCATAGTATAGGTTTGACTTTATAAAATAGAGATGCTTCTAAAAAAATGAGTGTAAATGAACCTGGACATCGAATCCAATTCTCTTAAAGGCAGGCTCCTTTGGGGAATCAAACTGGCTCTAAGATATAGAGCCACACCTAAGAATATAACATACTCTTTAAATAGAAAAATGGTAATTTTCTGATAAAATAATAGTCAAGGTACACCACAAATTATGAATACCAACTAGCTAGGACTACTCTCATGTTTGATACGCCCACATAAAGGTCAGAGAGGAAAAAAACTGTCAGGCTAACTGGAAAGAATTTCCTGGATGAAAACATCACTGTGAAAGCCAGCAATGAAAAACTGCAGTAATTAGCCAATGTTCTGGATAAAGTGCCCACTATAGACACTACCCTGTCTCTGGTAAGCCAGGAGACCTGAAAATGCTTTAAAGCTAATCAGTCTGGCACAGTTTATCAAGTTAGTTCTTTAGAGTTAAAATTTTAGTAGAGAATTTCTTTAAGTAGCAGCACAGTGGAGTGGTAAGACCACAGATGCATAATCAGACTGCGTAGGTTCTATTCATAACTTTGCAGCACTGAAGTGGCATGAGCGGGACCTTGCTGTCACAAACCCACAGCACTGGCATCACTTGGGAGCTTGTTAGAAATGCAGACGCGCAGCCCCAGCCAAGACCTACTGAAGCCGAATCTGCTTTTTAAGATCCTGGAATGACTCACAGGTACATACGTAATGGATATAACACTACCTGATTCCCCTTCAGGACTGAGACACTTATTTTTCCAGTGGCTGAGGATGCTATCTTTCTCCGGGAAATGTTTTCAGCCAAAGAGAGCTGCTTTACCAAGGTCATGCCCCATTTTCCAAGGGCAGCCTTTATCTGATGACTGGTCAGCATGGAAGCCTTGGCCCCTTCATGCTACAATACTTGGAACCACTCAGAAGGGCTACCTCAGCTTCAGATGGTGTTGATGAACACTATTTCTAAGACTGCCTTCTGTCTGATGCCACTTTCTTCTCTTCCCTTATACAGGTATTAGTCTTGAGAACACCTCTATTAAACTTTCTGCATACAAAACCCCATCTTTGGATCTCCTTTCTGGAGAACCCAGCCTGCAATGACATTAACATTTGCAGGGCTTGAACTTTGGCTTCATAAATTAATCTCTAGGTCTTCAGTTTTCTCAGTTGTGAAGTGGGGATAATAAGAGTGTCCTTCTCAAGGTGTGCTGTGAGGATTCAATTGCCTAATATTTGTCAAGTGCTTGGAGCAGGGGCTGGCTTGTACAGTGTTAGATCAGTGTTAGTTTTCACTGGGTCTGTGGGTAAAGAGTTAACATCTGTTATGCTCAGATTCCTTGTTTGAATAACACTACCACTAATATGCAAAAATTAGATTCAGTTGGGAATAATTGATTTGCTTCTGTATTCAGTTACTTTGCAAGGACCGATGGGAAGGAAGTATAGGAACACATACTCACATGGTATCTGAATTAAGATCATGAACACCAAGCTGATAAGAGCCAAGTAGGTTACGTTGTCTTTAGAATGTAGACAGGGAAATTCTTATTTCCCCTCAGGCAGAGAGCAGTATAAAACAGAGACGAGCTCTATGACATGAATCAAAAAGACAGTGATACATGGGAGCATTAGAATCAAATAATTTCAAGGGAGACAGAGATCTCACCTACCTCGTCCAACTATTCATGCAGGAGTAGATAAATCTAGTTGCCAAATCTAACATATATAAACCTTGTCTTTTTTCTCCTGCCTGCTGTTTTGAGAGTGTGGGCTGTTCTCTCTTTCAGAAACCAAACACATACATACACCTCCACACTCTTGCATGCTCACATGCACACATGCACACTCATGCACTCACACTCTTGGAATTAATGCCCTTGGCTCTGGTGTTTTTCTCCAGATTTTGGCTCCATTCATGTCTGGCTTTACGCGTCAGCACTAGTCAGGAAAGGCGGTGCTTCTTTCCTGTCTCCACTGGGCTGTGAGGTCACAATTTTAATGCAAAAATCACTATGGCTCAAGTCTCCAACTCAGCTTATGGTATAATCTAGTCTTTGCCAGTTACTCCCCTATAGGTACTTTTGGGAAACTTCTAATTTTAAAAAAATCATTAAAGAAACTTTTTTTATATAACTGAGGAAGACCCAAGTTCTCAGGATGAAGAAGTATATCATACCTGAAGAAGGGTAAATTTAACATACACACACACATACACACACACACACACACACACACACACCACCTAGATGCATCATAGTAAAATTGCAGAATATCAAAAACAAAGAAATTTTTAAAAATAATCACCAAGAGAAGAGAAATTACCTATAAAGGAACAAATAGATTAACATCAGATTTCTCGGAGAAGAGAGAAAGTAATTGTAACCCAGAATTCTGCACTTAGGAACACTAGCATTTAATACGAAGGCTGAAAAGTCCTCAAGTTCTTTTAAAGGATAAACAAAAATGCAGGGAGATAAAATGCAAGAAGAGACAGAGAGCAGTGACACTGGTAGACAAGTGAGTAAACATTAAGTAAGTATTGACTGGTAAAGTGGTGATCAATAATAGAGATTAAAACAAAACTTCAACTAAAACATAGGACCTCGATGACATTACTGATTGGAATTAAAGAGGTTTTAAGTGTTCAGGAGGAGCGTCGATACAGTGATCAATTTGACTTAGGTAGGCCATAGGCAGAGAGGAGACATTTGCAATGCACATAATTAAAAAAAAAACAACAAAACAATTTTCACACAAAATATATGAAGAACTATAAGCTAATAATTAAAAACAAAGTGGGAAAGGATTTTTTTTTAAAGAAAAATCAAAGGAGGGAGAAATTTGAGTTGCCCATAATTAAAGATGCTTGACTTCATTATAAATTCAAGGAATGTAAAATAAAACAAGAAGCAGCAATTCTATGCCCATCAGATTTATAAGAGGTTAAAAATCTGTTAAAATCAAGTAATGGCAAGGCCAGAGAGAAACATGAACTCTCACACACTGATTCTGGGAGTGTGAATTATCATAGCCCTTTGGAAAGCAATTTGGTAAGATTTAGTGTCTCAGTCTCTTTAGGCTATAATAAAAATCCCGCAGACTGGTGACTTAAAACACAGTTCCGGAGGCTGGAAAGTCCAAGATGAAAGTGCTGGCAGACTCAGTGTCTGGTGAGTGTCCCTTCCCAATTCACCGGTGGCTGTCTCCTTGCTGTGTCCTCAGGCCAAAGGGTGAGGAAGCTCCATGAAGTCTGTTTCCTAATCACATTCTTGAGGGCTCCACCCTCATGACCTAATTAGCTCCCAAAGGCTCCACATCCAGATACCATCACATTGGGTATTAGGTTTCAACACATGAATTTGGGGGAAACACAGACATTCAGTCTATAGTATTTATTTTATTTTATTTAATCTTTATTTTTCCACTACCATTTAGTTCCCTTATACCCCTCCCCCTGCCCCTGTTGTCCATGTCCATGAGTCCTTTTTCCTAGTTGCTCAATCTCTTCACCCCCCAGCTGCCTCTGCCCCGACAAACTCTCATGCTGCTCTCCATCTACGAGTCTGTCCCCATTTCCTTGTTAGTTCAGTTTGTTCATTAGATCCCACATATAAGGGAAATCATATGGTATTTGTCTTTCTCTGACTGGCTTATTTCACTTAGCATAATGTTCTCCAGGTCCATCCATACTGTCACAAGGGGTAAAACTTTCTTCTTTTCATGGCCTAATAATATTCTATTGTGTAAATGTCCCATAGTTGTTTTATCCACTCACCTACTGATGGACACTTGGGCTGCATCCATATCTTGGTGAGAGTAACACTGTGATGAACATAGGGGTGCTTACTCTTTCAAATCAGTGTTTGGGGTTCCTTCAGATATATTCTCAGAAGTGGGATCCCTGGGTCAAAAGGCATTTCCATTTTTAATTTTTTGAGACTATCTCCATACTGCTTTCCACAGTGGCTGCACCAGTCTGCATTCCCAACAGTGCAAAAGGGCTCCCTTTTCTCCATACCCTCACCAGCATTTGTTTGTTAATTTATTGATAGGCCATTCTGACAGGTGTGAGGTATTATCTCAGTGTAGTTTTAATTTGCATTTCTCTGATGATTAGTGACATTGAGCATCTTTTCATATGTCTATTGGCCATCTGTATGTCCTCTTTGGAGAAGTGTCTATTCAGGTCCTATGTCCATTTTTTTAAATTAGCTGTTTATATTTTTGGTGTTGAGTTTTGTAAGTTCTTTGCAAATTTTTGATACTAATGCTTTATCAGATGTATCAGCAAGTATGTTCTCCCATTTTGTGGGTTGTCTTTTTCTTGTTGTTGATGATTTCCTTTGCTATGCAAAAACTTTTTAGTTTGATGTTGTCCCATTTGTTCACTTTTTTCCTTTGTTTCCTTTGTCTGGGGAGATATATCTGATAAAGTATTGCTATGAGCAATAGCTGAGATTTTGCTGCCTACTTTTCTTCTAGGATTTTTATGGTTTGGGGCCTAACATTTAAATCTTTGATCCATTTTGAATTTATTCTTGTGTGTGGTGTAAGTAAAGTGAAAGATGTATCCATCTAATGGCCTAGGAATTTCAACTTCTAGACATATACCTTTAGACTACAGTGGTTCTCAACAAGGGCAGTTTTGCCCCCCAGGCAACATTTGGCAATGTCTGGAGGCATTTTGGGTTGTCACTACCGGAGGCTTGGTTTTGGCATCTGGTGAGGAGAGGGCAGGATGATACTAAATATCCTACAATGCATGGGTCAGCCTCTTATACAAAAAAAGACTTTCTATTTCAATTTGGTTAAAGTATGGAGTTTTGAGCGACAAATGAACACTGCAGAAAGAAATGGATTTATGCTGCCATACATGTAACACTTTAAAAACACAAAATAATACTAATATATTTAAGGGAGTTTTCTGTGAAAATGAGCACAACTAATTCCTGGCAAAGTCTCCTCCCACACTGACTAAGCTGTGTGACTTGCTTTGGTTAATAGGATAATAGCTGACTTGACATCAGCAGAGACTGGAAAAGTGCTTGGGCATCACAATTAGCACACCTGCGGTTCTTGGAGACGCTGTGACCACAAAAATTTGAATGATCACAGGACCATTCTGTTGGATAAGAGGCAACTTGATCAAGTCATTCTTGTCACACCACCTGACAATGAGTCACCTGCCAGACACATCTGTGAAGCCAACCAGAGATCCACCGCCAAGGTCAGAAAGAGCTGCCCAGTGTAGAACTCAAAAATAATGTGTTGTCTTAAGTCAAATTTGTATCAGATTTTGTTACAAATCAAAAGATAACTGATACAATTCCTCATAGAGTGCATATACTGTAAAGGCCTAAAAGCATGGATGGGTAGGCAGAACGAACCCCATTTTGGATAATGGTTAACCATGGACAGTGACCGTGGATGGTAACTATCCCCCTGAAAGAAGGAAGGGGCTGGAAAGGAGACAGCAAGCTTCAATTACACCTGCCACATTTTCTTAGAAACAATCACAGAAAGGGCTTCCAGTTTCAGCTCTGACACGAAAAGAGCTCAGAAGTTGTCTTATCTTTACAATCTAAAAAAAAAAGCTCAAAAAACTAAAAATCAATGGCTTTTCTTGTACCCACCAGAGAACTGCAGTTGCAAGGAACACTGCCCCCTCTGAAGTCAGGAGAGTCAAGTGGACAGAGACGGTCACAGCTGAGATCAGCTTACCTGGAGCCCCAGCAGAGAGAGCCACGAACTGGTAGGAACACTTACTGGTAACTGGTCAGTGTGATGAATTGCTGGGGCTGAATGTGGACTAGCTGGAACATGAGCCACACCTGGATGGCACGGTCTTAGGGGGTATCCACACTTTTGTGGGTTTCACTTCCAGGAAACCCACCAGGTTCCCATGGTGGAGCCAGGGCAGAGGCCCTGTGTCTCTGATAGTGGGAGGGGAAAAATAACTGTTTTAGAAAACACCCAGAACATTCTTCTTAAGAAAGATCTACCCTTCCAGGGAAAATGATTTTATCAGAGCCTTATCTCACCTAGGAGCAAGGGCTATTACCTACTTCCAGCACCTTCTACAATCCCGTCTCACCTAAGTGAGGGGGTGAGGGACAGAGCTAAAAACACTTGTGAGGTTCACAGCCCAGGGACAGGGATGCAGGCCCACTAAAACACTGAGATTCAACGACCAGATTACAGAATACTTCCCCTCCCCCACACCTTCACATCAAATCAACAGGGCTCCAGTCAGTAGCCATGGATTACAGCTGACAGAGCTGCCAGGTTCAGACTCTGTCTAAGAAGGGGTTCTTAGGGAAACTCCAAGACAACAGGGAAGACAAAAGCAAGGCCTGTCAAGGAATTTTAAACCTCCAGAACTGACAGCTTCAACAAGCACTTTCAGGGGAAAAAAACCTGAAGAGATAAAGCAACCATCAGAACCAGAGTCAGATATGACACAAATTTTGGAATTATCAGACAGGGAATATAAAATAACTACATTAAGGGCTGATACAACTGATATGACTAATATGTTAAGGGCTTTAGTGGAAAAAGTGAACAGCACACAAGAGCAAATGAGTAATGTAAGCAGAGACACGGCACTCTGAGAAAGAATCGAACAGAAACGCTAGAAATGAAAACCACGGTAACATAAATGAAAAATGCCTCCACTGCGCTCATCAGCAGACTGAGCACAGCAAAGGAAAGAATTGTTAAGTTTGATGATATGGCAACAAAAACTTTGCAAACTGTAATGCAAAAAGAAGGGAGAACTGAGGGACAATTTCAAAAGATGTAACAGATGCATAATTGGAATATCAGAAGGGGAAGAAAGAGAAAATGGAAAAAAAATATTGAAATGAATAATGGCTGGAAAGTTTCCAAAACTAAATGACAGACACAAAACTTCAAATCTAGAAAGCTCAGAGAACATCATGCAGAATAAATATTTAGAAAAACTACTCCTAGGTATATTACAGTCACTGTTCAGAAAACCAAAAATCTTTAAAGAAGCTAAAAGAGAGAGTAGACTTTACCTGCAGACAAAGGTAAGAATTACAGCATTCTTCTTGCAGAAATGATGCAAGTGTGGCATGGACTATTTAAAGTGTTGAGAAAAAACTATCAGTCTAGAATTCTAGAACCAGTGAAATTATCCTTCAAAGGCAAGGGAGAAACAATGACTCTTTCAGACAAATGAAAACTAAGGGAATTCATTGCCAGATCACGCACCCTACAAGAAATGTTAAAATGTCTTTTAAAAATTAAGTTCTTCGGAGTGAAGAAAAATGATGAGTCAGACACGTATATCTACATGAAGAAAGGAAGAACATCAGAGAAGGAATAAATGAAGGTAAAATAGCCTATTTTATTTTCTTAGGGTTAGTTGATCTAATATCAATAGATAACTGTTTGAGATGACAGTAACAATGTATTGAGTGATTGTAACATGTACATAGATTAAAAATAAATGACAGCAATGTTGTAAGAGACAGGAGGGAGGAATTGGAATATATCTCAGCATCTTTGCTTTCCTGAAACTCCTACCTTTTGCAGTCCCTTACTTTGGAAAATGGACCTTTGTGACTGACTTGTTAAGATACTGGGATAGTTTCACTTTGGAGACTGAATTTAGTCTTCAGGGGTTGTTCAGACATGCAATCTTTCCTAAGTTTTATATGCAACACAAGTATCTCTACAACCTTCAAGGAAGGCCTAAATTCAACGCATCGTAAAATCAATCTTCATTTCTCCTTTTTTTGAAATACATAACCCTATGTCTGGAAACTGGAAGAAGCAGAAATGTCTGTCACTTGAACTTAATTCTCCTCAGATTTTCTTTCAGTAAAATTGGAAATCAGGTGTGTGTGTGGAAGTCATCAGCTATTGGAAGGTTTTATGTGAACTGCACTAAATTACTATCATTTTGGCTTGGTTGGTTATTGGATTATTTTTATCATTGTGCCCAAGCTATAAGTTATCACCCCTTATATATGAACAAATTATGAACCCTTAAGTCATTTACACTTTAAGAGAGAGCTTTGAATCTAACAAAGTTGGCATTTGAACCCAGTTTCCCTTAGAGCACATTTTAAATTCCTGTTACTGTTAAATGATTTGCTTTAATTGTTTTACCCACAAATGAAAAGTGCTGGGCAGACTTGTTTTGCTTTTTAAAGCATGTGTTTTCCTTTGTAAGTTTCCATAAGTAAGAATGAAATGGAAAATCTATAGCCTTAGCCATCTTTAAAACTATACAGTCATTATGTCACCGAGCCAGGGAGACGACATCACAAGCACCTTCCTTTGGAACACCTGCTAAAATGATTTTTCCATAAAGAGAATAATTTTTCTGCTGGATATTTATAAAAATAAGTAAACACATACACTGCAGTCAGCCAGTCTCTTTTCATGAAAACATAAAGGAAATAGTCATTAGAAGTAAAACAACAACAATGAAAATGGGACTCCAATTCATTTCATTTTCTGGATGGATTTGTGCAGAGTAATTCACATGTTTAAAAACATACTATAGAAATTGTTTATTCAGTAACTTTCCAGCTTTCAATGTTTTTTCCCAATGAAATACAGTAAACACATGACTCCTTGAGATTTTGACAATTGGTTCTGCATTCTCCATTCCTTAGAACTCTATTACCTAGGTTTTCTGCCTTATTCATGTGGTACATGTATGTTCAGTTTGGAATAATCATAACAAGAGGGTTAAATTCACCTTTTATTGGGTGGTGAATAACGAGTCTTGAATGCATGTGATTTCAAATCGACCCCTCTTATTGTCAATTCCCTGGAGCTAAGTGGGTTTGAATTGGGTATTTAGATCTGATCTATAAGAACAAATGCAAACAATGCTGAGCAGAGTGCTTGGTTCATAGAATTACCCTTCCAATAAGATGCACAATTCATGGTAGAAACATAGGCTGCCTGCCTGGAATATCCCCTAAATGGCTGAGGTATATCATTTTGATGTTTTTCATTGTTTTTCATGGGAAGTGACTGAAAGATGTCCAGAGTGCTGGCACCTGTCACTTCCCAGGCTCCCAGTCAACAGGCTCTGGCTAATCAGAGGCACTGGTGGGAGTTTGGAGGGCAGCGGGAAGGGTGACCCAGGGTCTATCTTCCCCTCTGCTCTATCTTTAGCAGCTTCACCCGTGCAGCTGGGTCTCATTCACTGCTGTAGTTCATGCTAGACAGGTCTACCGAAGATCCCCCTTCTTCCAGGTGACTCTGGCCTCTGGGCTCTGATGGCTCCACCTCCCTTGGTCCCGCGCTCCCCGCCCCGCTCCCACCCTCAGGGTGAGAGCAGCCTCCTGCTTGACTAAGCTCTAAGCTGTATCCCAGGTTTGGGCTGGCTTCAGAGGTCTCCTTTCACCTTTTAACTGTCTCCTGCATCTGGTCCAAAACACTTAAGTAGTCTCAGTTTTGCCAGTTAGATCTTGCTAATACACAGACTAGCTTGTGGAGGTAAAAAAGGCATTTTCATTGCAACAGTGCTGGAGTCATTTACAAACTGAAGAAAAGAGCTGAACAAACAAGGCTTGGGAGTATAGAAACTAGGTTAGTTTTAGGACATGCAGCAGCAAAAATTCAAGGACATCTCTCGAGCACTGCCATCACATGACTCAGCTTCACCTACCTCCTGCCCATGTGTACCTCCATTGGAGAGTCAAATTTCTAGAAGAGTGAACTTTGGCGGTCGAGTTCGGGGCACAGGCATACCCCTGTGGTGGTGGTGGTGGTGGTTGTCATGACTGAGAGAGCCCCAAATCCCAAAGAATGGGAGGTGGAATGGTCCTCAGAGGATGGGGTGCTGCACAGACAAAATAACAGGTGTTCACCACTGTACCAAGGAGCTTGCCACAGTCAGACTCCGGTCCTAGACCTCAAGGGCTCAGGATAACAATTTTGTGGGTACTCTAAGAATGAGTCCATATCCCAGGAACAGATTCATACTATTAAGGTTTGCAGAAATTGACTCTCTCAAAAGGCTAATTTACTCATTTATAGTGCAAAATACAACTGTCAGGAGAGCTAGATGCTTACCATGCCTGACCAGCACATTCTTTTTTAGGCAAACCACATGGAAATCAGATAGTGGAAGACTGTCTTGTGGGCATGAACTCAAATCAAAGGTATTATATGAGACGTGTTTCAGACAACATGTGTCTTGAATGCTGAGACATTGTGAGGGGTGTCTCTCCAGTAATCTGAGATGCTATTGCTGATACAGGTTCGGTTCTCTGGAAGCAGATGCTGAGACAGTTTGAGGTGACTATATTTGTTAGAGATCCAATCTCTAAAAGGAAGAGGGAGGAAGTAGGAAGCAGGATGGGGTAAAAGCAGAAGTTGAACTCTGAGGCAGACCTAGCAAAGTGCTGGCCCACCCAGCAGGGATCTTGGAGTAAGTCCTACCTATCAGAATTGTCCAGCGTTGGGTCAAGATATCCAGGCCTTCACATTCCTGCTTCACTTGGTCACTGAGTACATCCTGCCCCAAGGGCATCAAGGTCTTGGGCTGGCAGCTCTCTGAAGTGGAGGTAGACCTTAAAGAGCAGGGTGGCATATCTGTGGATCTACCAGACTCATTGGAAGCAGCACAACTCAGGGCCACTTAGCCAAGAACTCTGCTCTTCTTTTCAATAAAGCCTTTGCATCTATTAGGTTCTGCATATCCTTGGATGGTGCCTCCATGTGCCCTGACAGTACTGGCTTCTTACTCTCCTTTTTTAAATGCTCCTTTCTGTTTACCCCATTGCTCTGTAAAAGAGAGTATGCAATGGAAGTAATTTCTGCTCAAAAATATCCAATCACTTTGAACTTCTGTCACTTTGAGATGACTGCTGGGTAACTGTGATTGGTATGTAGGGTGTTTCTGAACCTTCTAGACATGTAGGACAATCTCTCACTTTACTCTCACTCATGGCAATCCACCCAGTGCAGTGGATGTCACTACACTGACCTCAAGGACAACTTTGGTTGCACTGACTAAACATTAAATATCAGTTTCTTTCTTCCCCCATTTTCTATTTCCTTTCTACTCTACTTATATACAGGTTTAACAGAACATTCAAGAACAGGTTGTACCCTGTGATAAATCCTACTTTAGTATGGTGTCCAGTGCCCCTAAACTGAGATTATTCTCAGGCTGGATGCTGCATCACAACCTTTAGATGTACCAGAATCTAAATAAATTATAAAGACAGATATTCCTTATTATATCAAGACAAAAGAATCATAGACAAACTACACATGTGTTAAAGTGGTGACAGTATTTGCATTTCAAGATACACAGTCAGTGATAATTCTAGTCACTGTCAGTTTAATAAATACAGTTATTCTTTTCTTATCCATAAAATCTACCATAAAAACCCAAGTTGAAGTTGACATGTCATTACTTGGTGAAGTCATTCTAAAAGCCCCAGGCATGATTCACAGCCCACGTTATTTATGGATTACAGAAGAAAAGGGGGGGGATTGGCTGGTTGTATCTCAGTTACTTTCAGAATTCAAATTGCAAGCTATAGTACATACTTATACATATGCCCTAGAAGAAAAAAATAGGCTACTTGAAATTAAATATCAAATTAATATATACTTTATCCAAGTTCAGTCTTTCACAAGGTAATATCAAAGAAGTATTTTTGATGTTATTTTTTCTGTGCTTCCTCTCGCCCATGAGCATTCACCCACCATTCAGTCTGCCTCCAGGTTCCTTTTTTTCCCACTGCCAATCACATCCCAAGCCCCAGGACCCATTGCCTTCTCTTTTCTGCCTCATAATTACTCCACTCTGTCTAGAAGCAAACATTTTTTTACACTGAAAACTGCCTGTCACTGGTTGGCAATCAAAAATCTAAGCATCAAAGAGCAGAAAACAAGAAGGAGAGCATCATGGCTCAATAAGCAAAGACTTGATTATTTAATCAAGTTTAGGGCCCATACAATAAAAGCACATGCTTATTTAATTTTTATTCATACTCCATGCCATAAACAGCCCATAAAAGTCTATACAGTGCTCATTTGAATAATAGATTGGGGGTATGGGTTTGTGTGCACATAAAGACATAAACCATATATTTTCTTGGGTATATTCAATTCTGAGAATTAATGTAAAATGTTTTGACCCAATCCCATTATGCTGTCTGGGCCGGCAGAGTTCTCAGGTTCAGCTGTGTTAAATTTGGACCATATTCAGTTGGTCTACACAGAATAATAGAAAAAAAATTGGTCTGGGTATTTGTGGTTCACGTTTGCCACTTGCTATTTCAGGCAGTCAAGAGTTGAAGCTGCTGCCCCAAATGCATTCCCTACGCTGATTTATTTTTCTTGTATCTTACAATTATGATCTGTTTTATTTTTTTCCAGCTAGATAGTATAATGTCTTCTTTTCAAACACCCAATCTATGCATTTGTGAGCATTTCAACTAATCAAGACAACAAATCAATCTGTAACACCTTGAGAAAATTCTCCAGGTGGAAGCAGACAGAACACCATGACAGACTGCTCTATGATCCGGTGCCCCCATCTGCCTCAGGCTACAGAGTCTGTAGCGCAGACTCTGTGAGAGAGAGAGAGAGAGAGAGAGAGAGAGAGAGAGAGAGAGAGAGAGAGAGAGAGAGAGAGAGAATGAGAATGAATGAATTTTGGTCATACAGCCTTCCCTTTATGCCCTTTTGTTCTAGTAATGCAGAAGAAAGTAATTTCAAAGGAAATCCAATGGTCCCAATTTGAATCTGAATGAAAGAGAACTCTATTTGAGAAAACTTTAGACCCTCAAAGAGAAATAGCCAGAATATTCAACATACACAATGGCCCCAAATTTTTAAATATGGCTTCCTTAATTCCTCATAAATTTCGCCTTACCATTAACAGACACCCCCTTCCTCTAGCCAGCTCTCACTAGTTGGTCATATTCTTTTGTCTCAAAAAAAAACTAAAGCCTGTTGCCAACTTTCATCTCTTTCTACTTAGTTCCCCCTCTCTCCCCCTCACAGCCATCAAATTATTGAAAAGAGCTGTCTACACTCACACTTTTGGTTTCCCATCCAATCCAATTATCTTGCCAGTTACTACAAAATCTATATCCACCACTCCTAATAGTGCTTGGCCTTTTGGAAGTGCTGGGGAAAAAATTACTAAATGATTAAATAGATCTGGTTGTTCAAGCCGGAAATATGAAGCACACATCCTTAATTCTTTTACTTGCTCCCTTAGTCAGTCAACCACCAAGACACTTCCTTAAGAGCTCTGGTATCTGCCGTCTTCTCTCCATTCTTAACGCCATTACCTTAGTTCTACTTTGAACTACCAGCAGTCCTCACCTTGATCATTGTTACAGCTCTTTAACAGGTCTGCCCAATCCAGGTGTCTCAGCTAGAATGTTCTTTCACAATACTACTTTCCTACTTAAAAAAAAAAATGCTACTTAATGGATCCCTGTAGACTCCAAGATTACATTCAAATTCATGACTAGTCTGTAGTTCATTACTTTGCACTGCTCTCTGATCGGAACCTAAACTCGATACGTACTAAATTGCAATTTTTCAAACAGGCTGTTCTTTCTCCAGTCTCTAGAAATTTGCCCCTGCTCCTACTTCTGCCCAGCTGCCCTCCCCATTCAATTTTTTACTCTTTTTACCTGACAAACCCCTGCCTGCTATTTGAGCTCACTGATCCTGGGAAGCACTCCTGCTCCCCTGACACTCAGTCGGGTGCCCCCATGCTTTCCCCACAGTAACCTCTACTCCTCCGCATGTCACGCTCGGGGCATTCTTTTACAATCATCCGCTTACTCATTTGGCTGGTCTGTTGAATGAGTTGAATTTGGCTTGGTTTTCTCCCACCAGTGCTGTCAAATGCTGGCAGGTCTCCCTTCTTCCTGGTAACAGCTGGGGTGTGTATCTCATTGTTCTACAAGATCTTCATGTATTAAAGAGCAGTCTTGCTTTCAGACATTAAGAAATGCAGTCCAATTCTGTATCGGTATTTCCACCTTTCACCCAATTCTTGGTTTCTCTGTGTGGTACCTCCAAGACTGGGGGCAGGGAGAGGGATGAGAAGAAAAGGGGCAAAGATCTACTTATTTCCCTGGTACTGTTTGCAGATCTCCTTCGGCTGTTGAATGCCCACACCCAAATGGTGGCCCTTTCATGGGGCGCATTACTGGATTCTTGAGTGATCTCCTTGGGGATGGGCTCACTAACTAGTCTGTTCTGTGCACCTCTTCACTCTTCAGCTTCTGCCTTCCAGCAGAATATGTTCTGGCTCCCTGGGGGTGAGCCTCTTGAACTGGATGCTTTCATGTTGACTACAGATTGGTTAACTTTCTACACAGTCTTGCAAACTCTGGAAGTGTGGGCCATTCCTTTTACAAGTATGTCTTTTTTAAGGACACTGCTGTTTCCTCCAGAGCAGTCTTCATGCCTGCTGAGGTCTGGAGCACACATCTCTTGTACTCCTAGTGCCCTGCAGCTCCAGCTTGTCTGAGAGGGGGGCAGCAGGCATCTCCCTTTCTCCCTAATGGGAAGAGAGTGGAATCGCCATAAAGCTAAGCTCTCTGCTCGTACGAATTACCCTCAAAGAACATACTACTTTTTTCTCAACTATCTAGGCTTTTCTTTTAAAGGTTGAATTTAGATGATGGGCTAGGAGTCACAGGATCGACTTTGTTATGTCCTAGCAGTTCCTGTGGAGATGGTCCTGGTCCTCACTGGAATATGTAGGCGCACTGAGGCAGCAGGGAAAGTCCCACCTGACATGGCGTTATGTCTGTTCATCTCTCTTTGTGGACCAACCAGGCTTGCAGGCAATTCACCCTTATATTCCCAATATCTGGCACAGAGTGAAGCTGCAATATATTTCAGAGAATGTAACTAATTGCTATGCATATTGTGAGACATTTCAGATAGAGTCATAAGCAATATGCTTTGCTGCACAAGTAGAGACCAGCCAGGTCTACTTAAGGATGTTCGAAAAGACTCATAAAAGTGAAATTTTCCCTAAAAATACGTATCTTACATCATTGCTGAGTCTTTAAGGAAAGTCATAAAGCTTTCTTCTCCATTTTCTTTTATTTTTATTTATTTAATTACCTTTTTTTATTGTTGTTCAAGTACAGTTGTTTCCATTTTCAACTAACTTGTTTTATTGTTTTGTAGAGGAACACGGTGAACATAACAAAATGTTTTTAAAAGCTTTCTACCATCTTTTCAAAACATCAAAATTAATAGTATTGCTCGTATCAGGCTTGTCTGAACTTAGCATTTAAAACAGGAATGGTTTTAGCTTTAAGCAAATAATTATAACAGGCAATTTCCAAAAGGATTGTCTGTAGGGGTGTCCAACCTGCGGCCCACAGGCGGCATGTGGCCCAGGATCATGGTGAATATGGTCCAACACAAAATCGTAAATTTACTTAAAATATTATGAGGGTTTTTTTTGTGTGTGTGTGATTACATGTCACAATGTATTTAATGTGTGGCCCAAGACACCTCTTCTTCCAGTGTGGCACAGAGATGCCAAAAGGTTGGCTACCCCTGGAAGGTTTTTCCTGGTTGAAAGTAACATCAGCCCCTTGGATTTAATTTTAGCCGAAAGGGGAGCTTATTATAAAGACAGTAGTGGCCATCATGGAAACCAAAGGCAAAAGTGTAGCTGATTTCATGAACACACTGGGACCCGAGACTACTCTAGAATATTCTGGTGAAGCCTCAAATTTTCTCCCAATCTGTTTCCCAGTTTTCTCTGTTTGGTAATCTACCTGGCTTAATAGCCATTGCTAATAGCCTCTGAGGTGACATGTGACTAGCTTCAGCACCCTTCATCTTGCTTGTCCCCAGTTCCAAATTCCTGTTTGGACCAGGTGCCCCTGTCTAATTAACCATGCCTGTGCCTTTATGTAGATGAAGGGGGACCACATTTCCCAGGTGCAGAAACAGGTGACTGGACTTTTATAGATAAGTAATGAGGACAGATATTTCAAAGGCTTAGTTCTTTACCTCAAGAAAACTCTCATCTCAGGATTTTGACAGTTGATTTAGCTATTGAGAAGAGATAATATTACTCTGAAGCAACCTACATTCTATTCAAAGATCTGGGGATCTCCTTTCTCCTTAAGAAGGGAAGCTTTATTTTTATAACCTCATTGTTACTTCTACCATTAGTTTTGGTTTATACTTGCTACTGTGTTTGAAATGAGAAAAGAGAAATAATAACAAAACATCTCTAGGTTTAAACACATCTTACAATCAGAGTTTAAACTCAACCAAACTCCAAATTTACTATGCTTCTTTTCTGATCATAACTTGTTGGAGAGCTCAGCAGGAGTTTAATCAGAAATTATATTTGACCCAGAAAAAGGCTAAGTGCTTATTCTTTTTCATTTGAGGATATATATAATACAGGCACATGGCTATTTGGGCAATGATCCTAATAGCTTTTAAATTAAATTAGGCTCTATGACTTTTAAACACTATTGCATACACTTCTTCTTTGTAGTACAATGTTAATTTCTGTGCAACACACTTATTTTACCTCCATCAGACTGCACATTAACATTCCTGGTGATTTCCTCCAGCTCTCCTCCCTCCCCTGCTGGGCAGACATTCACAGAATGAGTAATTCTAGTCTGCACCAAGGAAATAATGGATTCCAGGGTTTTATAAATATTGGGAGTGAGGAGAGTTCAGAGAGGAGGGGAGCACTGGGGGAAGAAATAAAAATACCATAGGTAGTTGAAGGCACACAGAGTCCTCTTGATTCCCAATAGGGTTCACTCCCATAATTAAACTTTCTTTTATTCATTCTCAGGTAAGCATGGCAAGTATGGAATAATCTTAGAAGCTTTCTGATGCTGAGTGACTTTTACAGAAAGGTACAATCACAGAGGTATGCAATTCTGACAACCTTACTTATACTAACGATGCCGTCAATAATATTTGAGTTCAGCGAATTTTATTTATTCCCACTGGTGCCATCAACAAAATTCAGTTTTGGATCAGGACACATTTAACTGCTATACTCACAACTTGTAGAACACCCATAGTTTGCTAAATTTGGGGCTGATTACACCACACACCTCACAGGGTGCTCATGTGGATGAGCACTTGTCTGCATCACTCAGAACTCAAATAAATAGCCATGGAGCCGAGCCCTAGTCCTCTCTGTCACTTGGTGAACGTACCTGTTTGAAAAATCACAGTACATGCAACCAGTCATTTGAATGGAATCTTTGCGCTCCAGTTCCTCATTCTGGTGAATTTGAAGGAGTGGAGACCCACAAGGAGGTTGTCATTTGTATACGGTGCAGTCACCCAGTTTTGCAATTTTTCTTTCCCTCAATTCCTCCATATTCCCAAATGAGTGTCCTGAAGCTGATTGTAGCATAAAATGTGGCTCTTTGTTCCATGTCTTTGTTTTTGTTTTTTTTTAATTTTAGGTCAGATCAAGTTGACCTGAGTGTATTTATGGAGCTTCTGTTGTTCTAAAAGTTCTGCATTAGAAACAACAGATCAGACTATGGGAGAAAGGCCAGGGTAACTCTCTTAGGGTCAAGAGAACAAAATCCCTCCTGAGTGAGAGGGTTAAGGGTTTTTTCCTAAAGAAAATGATTGTTTCTCCTGTTAACAGTCCTGGGATCAAGAGAAGCTTGAGGGAGGAGATTTGATAGGCTGTGGAATGGGAAAGAGAGGGAATTCCTGATCTCTCCGGCCTTGACTCAGAGCCCTGGGAAAGCAGCGACAGCCCAGTGGGTGGGGTTGGGAACTAGCAGAGCTCCGAGGTGCCTGTGGCTGCCCAGGAACCAGGCCAGCCCCGGGAGCTCCAACAGAGAGGACGACACCACGGGAATGCCATGAAGACACCTGGTGTTGGGCAAGTTTCTGGCAAATACGCCGGTGGGTGTACGTACACAGGGTCCAGCACAAATAATGCTCCCGTTTTTATTACAAACTCTTTTATTATAAAATCATAAGCATGTCATTCTGTAACATAACAATAGCACGCTCAAGCACACCATATGACATTTTGCATGAAGTGTTCAAATTAAAACTATAAATTATTAAACCTGCATTAGTACCCTACACCAAGCACACTCATGCAGGCATTACTTCTGCAGGGCCCTGTATATACAGCTGAAGATATCTGGGGTATATTCAAATATATATCACTATTTGCTATCATTAACCAAAGAGTATTTGCCTATGTGAAGATTTTTTTCAGCTTTGTAAGTAAGTATTAAAATACAATTTTCCACAGTTTGTTTAATCCAGGAGTAATAGATACCCACCATCCAAAACTTTTACTGGGCTGTCCCCCACTTTAGGCAACATCTGGGATGAGTTGTCATTTTGATTTCAGGCTAGATCCTGCACTTCACTCCACATTCATCCTGCCCTTGAGAAGCTTATGGTCTTCGAAATTGTGTCAAAAACTACATTTATATATGTGTGTACACTAGAAAAGTCTGTTAAGGATGAAAAAGTTGAGTAGAAAATTTTTCTTTTAAATATATTTATCTAATAGCTGTGATGGGGCCATTAAAATTATGGTTTCTAATAATATTGGTGGCCCAGAAGAATAATTGGGGGAAAAGCAAGATACAATTTTGTATATACAATGTGACTCTAGTTTCTAACTGAATACTGTATATTCACAGGAAAAAAGAGCACTAGAAAGAAATACAATAAATTGTTAGTACTGGTTCCTGCTCAGTTGCGCATTAATTTTCATTTTTTTCATATATTTCAGTTTGCAGTTTTTCATAATATTTTACTCTTAACAAAATAAAAGTTATTTCTAAAAATCTAGCTTTAATGACTCTAAGATATGTATTGCTAAGTGAAAAAAGTGGGAAAAATAAACATGTCGAGGCAGATCTAGAAAAAGGTAGACTGTAACTTAAATAGTAACTGGGCTATGATGTGAGGTAAGAGAGGACTTACTTTCTCAATTTCCTTTAATGTCACTATACTTCTTTTACAATATAAAAGCCTACATAAAAATAACTCTTTAATGCATTAAAAGTCTAATAAAACACTGAATTAAAAATTAAAACAATAAGAACTTAAATCTAATTGGTAAACAGAGTGAACACCAAGAAAAGTTATAAAATCCTTTCCCTACAATAGATATACACAGATAATACACACAGAACCATACCGCCTAGATACAGTAGCATGTGAGGAGGGGAAGCAGCCAGGTAGTAAAGGATACCTGGAGGCAGAGTGGGAGGAGCCGCCAACACAAGCTTTGGGGCCAGCCTTCTGGGGCTTACTTCAGAGTCCATCACTAGCTGGCTGAGATAGCTTCCTAACCCATGGGTTTTCCGAGTGCTGGTTTTCTCACTCGAAGGGAGCTATTGGCAATTGATACTCTTAGGGATGTTGTGAGGAGCACAGGTCGGTATATGTTCATGAAAGGGTTTTTAACCTGAAGTACATTTTTAAAGCGTTGACAGTCTGCCACTAACTCCTACCCAGTCACACAACTGACACGTGCTGTATGCAGAGAAGGTCTCCATCTTCCCACAGCTGGGCCCCAAACTATCCACCGTATCAATTCTGAGCATCAGTTATGTAAAGACTAATTCTGAACTCTATGGTGACTCTAGAATCCTAATTATTCCTGATTCTATATTTTAATAAATTTAAAAATTGTGGCATACATGCAGAAAAGTGTCTAAATGATACATGTGAAGTTCAATGAAATTTCACAAAGTGAACATGCCCACGTAACCACTATTCAGATTTAAAAAAAAGGCTACCAGCACCCCAGGAGCCGCCCTCACACTCCCTCCCAGTCACTCCTCCCTCTCCTCCCCCAAAGCGACCATTATTCTGACTTTTAACTTCAGAGATCAGTTTCTCCTTTTTGTAATGGAATCACTCAACTTCATGTTTGTCAGATTCATTCATGCTGTGTGTAGTAGGAGTTGTTAATGCAGCAGTAGTAGTTGTTTGCTGCATAGTACTTCAGTGTATGTTTATGCCACAATTTATATGCTCATCCTCCTAAAGGTGGACATCTGAATGTTTGTGTCCACATGCGTAGTGTTGTTATAAATAGTCATTCTTGCACCTGTCACTTGGTGGACAAATGCACTGCTATCTTTGGCATAAAACAATGAGTGGGATTGCTGGGTTCTAGAATACACTTAGATTCATCTTTAGTTGATACTGCCAGAGAAGTTTCCAAATTAGTTCCCATTTTGTTTTAAAAAATTCTCCCCTAATAGCTGTCAGCTCCTACCATTCTGTTTCTATAAATTTGACTACTCTAGGTACCTCGTACAAGTGGAATCATACAGTGTTTGTCCTTTAGTTACTGGCTTATTTCATTTGGCAGAATGTCCCTAAGGTTCATGAAGTGTGGTAGCTTATGCCAGAATGCCCTTCCTTTTCAAGGCTTAATAATATTCCATTGAATGTGCATACCACATTTTCTTTACCCATTCTTTAGTCAATGGACACTTGGGTCACTTCCACCTTTTGGCTGCTGTGAACAAGGCTGCCATAACCATGGGTGTACAGAGATACCTGTTGGAGTCTCTGCCCTCAGTTCTTTTGGGTTTGTATCTAGTAGTGGAATTGCTGAATCATGAAGTAATCATACATTGAATTTTTTGAGGACCACCACACTTCCTTCCACTGCTGGTATACCACCCCATTTTATTTTAATAGTTCTTCTATTTTAAACCAAACTGGTTCTTTCACCTCAACATCTTATCCATCTTTTGGTGACATCCAGCCTTCATGTGTTCCAGGCCTGGTTACCTGTGTCATGTGACTGAGGCTAGGAACAAGTGTTGAACATGGAGGGAACCTAGTTTCTATTTCTAGTTCTGCCACTAACTCATACAACTGTTACATAAGAAACAGGAACCCTCAGGCATCCTGAAGTTCAATTAGAATACACAGGAAGTTAGAGTAGTAAGAAAGCAATTTTTTTTTTTTAACTCACCAGACTTTACACCTCACATGTATGTTTTTACCCTCAGAGGAATTCACACCCGCTAGACTGAGTCAGATCACACTGTTATTGCACAAAATCTGTTTTATACCTCTTTTTGTGTAATCATCTCCAGAATCTAAATTTAATCATTACACATCCACTACTGTGTAAGAATGTAAAAATTCAAAGAATTGAGAGCTGAAAAAGCAAAGAAAAGGCAGGGTTCTTTCCCTCTTGAAAACTACTGCTCTTATCCTTTTTATGCCCAGCAACTCTTCCTCCATTATCCCCATTTGCTTTCTGACCAACAGGATGTGGCAGTTCAAACTGCCTTCTAAAGAACCTGCTGGGGCGTGGGGGCATAGGTGACTGACCAGGCCCCAGTTACCGCACCTTGGGATCCACCTTGGTGCTTATATGAAGACCAAACTTGACCCAGGTTGCTCCCAGCCAATGAGTGAGCATGGTGGGCATCTAGGGCTGAGACAGCCAATGAGTGAGCATGGTGGGCATCTAGGGCTGAGACAGCCAATGAGTGAGCATGGTAGGCATCTAGGGCTGAGACATTCCTGCCCACCATAGTACTTCCCCAGTGGACAATTATTTTCTGGGGAAGTTTCTTTTAGCTTAGTTGAGACTGTCTTAGAACTGTGCTGTGGCCAGAGGCTCTTCCTAGCGAGTCCATCCTTCTCTCTCTCCTTTCACAGGCATCAGGCCTGCCTCACAGGCTAATGGCTCTCCCTGACTACTCCTGCTGCCATCCAGTTTGTCCTCTCCCGGCATTTCCCCCAATAAAGCTCTTGGAAATCTAATCCTGTCTTGGCATCTGCTTCTAAGAAGAGAAACTGATTCACAGGAGCAAGTGCAGGACAAGAGGGAACCAATTACCATCATTCACATCAGTGGCTTCAGTGGTTGGTCAAAGAGGTAACCCTTTGATTCCCATAGGACCCATCAGAATGTTGTCCTAGGTTTAGTCAACCTCAAACAGGTGGT
This sequence comes from Anoura caudifer, assembly GCA_004027475.1. NCBI lineage: Eukaryota > Metazoa > Chordata > Mammalia > Chiroptera > Phyllostomidae > Anoura > Anoura caudifer. Next base: position 82,432 of record PVKU01003379.1, on the reverse strand, counting down.
GGGAGGGGATTCTGTGGCAGTAAGGAAATAAACTCACACTTGCCTGAGGCCATGTTCCCTGGCAGAGGAATCCTGTCTGCAGTTGGAAAGAATGAGGCTAAGTGTTACAGAGAAACCGGAGGAAGAAAGGAAGAAAGGTTTGGAAGAGAAGTGCTAGGGCCTGAGGAGATCTGGGCTCTGAAATCTGGAGACCAGGAACACCCATCATGTTTCATCACACGAGCCAATAAGTTTCCGGTTCAAATTGGGTTTTGGTCCCACGTAACCGAAGAATCCTATTATGACACTCTCTTGTCTAACATCTTTCCATGATTCCACTGATTCTAGGTAACTCCTTAACTCCTTACATCCCAACCTTTTAGTTTGGAAATTTCCCAAACCTACTAAAAACTTGCAAGAATAGTAAAATGCATGCCCATATAACCTGTACCTAGACTCAATTGTTAACATTCTGCTACATTTCTCATACCATTTTTTCTTCCCCTATATACAAATAGCTTTTGATGAGTCATTTGAAAATTAAATTAGTCACAGATATCCTAATACTTCACCCCTAAATACCCTTAAAACAAAGGCAGTTTCCTACATATCCACAATACAATGATTGCATTTTAAAAATTTGACCTTGATACAATATTATCATCTAGTACACAGTCTGTATTCAAATTTCCCTAATTGTCTCAATAATGTCCTTTATAGTTGTTTTTTTAATCCAAGATCTAATCGACGATTCTGTAATACTTCTAGTTGTCACAGCTCTTTAGTCTTTTATCATTTAGAACAATTCCCTAGCCTTTTCCTTTCACTACCTTGACATTTTGTAAAAGTCCAAGCAGGTTGTTTGGCTGAATGTACTTAAATTGGATTTGTCTGGTTGTCTCCTCAAGATTAGATTCAGGTTAAATATTTTCAGGAGTAAGCAGAAGTAATATGATGCTCTCAAGGCATTTGCCAAGATGGGCTGTCCCTGCCCATCCATCTCTCGGGACTCCTCACTTATCTGCTCTCCCTGTGATCTTGCAGGCTGCAGCCAAATGAACTTCCTGTAGCTCCTCTCTTTTTCACCTTCCACACACACAGCTGCCTCTGCCTGACACTCCCTTCCCTGACCCTGCCCTTTAGTCACCTGGGTCACTAGTCTAATCTCATATATCCAAGAGGATATATCCTCCTTGACCGCTTGGAATTGGCAGCTTACCCAGGTACTTGTGTAGTTATCTTGCCTTCTGGAACATTGGTCTTCAAAATGTGGTCCTCAGAGCCCTGGGGATTCTGAGGCCATTTCACCAGGTGCTCAAGGTCAAAAGGATTTTCATGAGAATACTAGGATGTTGTTTACCTTTTTCACTGTATGGACATTTGCAGTGACAGTACCACAGCAATGGTGGGCAGGACAGTAGCAATGAACCATGCCATTAGTCGTCGTATTCTTCACCCATTGACTCACAGAAAAAAATTGCTAGTTTTACTTAAGAATGTCTTTGATTAAGCAGTAAAAAGTGATTAACTTTATTAAATTGCAACCCTTGAAGATGCCTGTTTAATATTCTACATGACAAATGGGAAGTGTGCATAAAACACTTTGGCTGTACACTGAAGTTCAAGGGTCATCTCAAGGAAAAGTACTTGTGTGATTGGCTTGTGAGCCGAGCCACATGCTTTTTCTGAGAAGCACCATTTTTATGTGAAAGAACAATGGGCAGTTAAACTGTGGTTGTTTAGACCTCAGTGTTTGGCACACATTTTCTGCCAAAGAACCAAGTTAAAACAACTTGCAGTGTATGTTGCCAATGGTAAAATTTAAGCAGTTAAATAAAAATTAGAATTTTGGAAAAATAATATGTCACCACAAGCTTGACAGCTTTCCAACACATTTCTTATGTGATCAGTGCTAATATTAATGAATGTGATTTTTATGGATTGTATAATGAAATGTATCAACATTTAAAAGAGTGGTATGTAACTCAATGAATTAATGTTTCCAAATGAACAATGCATGTTGTTACAAAATCACATGTATGATCTATTGAAAATGCAACATAGACTAATAAATTTTAATGTAATTTTAATATATGGAAAGTGTATTTTTATATTTACCATTGATATGGTTTTAGATTCTATATTGTAGGTAACTTTAAGAAATTACAACTTGCTGATTTTGGGTATAGTAGCAAAGGAAAATTTCTTCAATTATCTGAAAAGGCATTTAAGATACTCCTGTTTTCCAATTATGTATCTGGGTAAGGCCAGATTCTCCTTATATACTTCAACCAGACAACAAATTCAAACAGATTAAAGACAGAAGCACAGATGAGAATCCTGCTGTCTTGTATTAAGTCACACATTAAAGAGATCAGCAAAATTATAAAACAATGTCACTCATTAATTTTTTTGTTTTGAAAAATAGAGGTCTCTTTTCATAGTTACACATTATTCATGTTCACATATAATAGGTTTGTTGTCATTTGAAATGAATACATACTTTTAAATTTTCTCAGTTTTCATTTCTAATTCAGTAAATACCGACAGCTATAACCTACATAATCAAAAGCCCATTGGGCTCCTGGATACGTTTTAAAGTGTGACAAGGTCCTGAGGCCAACATTTCAGATGTGCTGCTCTAGACGGTACACTCTGTGAGGGCACAGGTTACCTCTGTCTCGATCACTACTGTATCCCACACAGGGGATATTTGAAAAGTGGCTGGCAGTACTTGCTGGAAAAGGGATTCATGAATGACTGTATGACTGAACAAATAACTCTCAACATGGACCTTGCCAGGCATTTCAGGCAGGGGAGTAATTGGATTAAAAAAAGATCCAGAAACAAGAAAGTAAGGATTTTAGGAGAAGCATGAGCAATTAAGTGTATATAAAGCAGACTAGCACAGTGGATAAAAACTTAGACTTTGGATATAAGTAACAATGAGTTCAAATCCTAGCTCCAACCTTTATTAGCTAAGTCACACTGGGCACATTGACCATTCTGAGCTCAGCTGACTAGCTACGGGTGCACGTGCAAGCTACTACCTCTCCGCGCCTTTGTTTTTTGTCTGTAAGATGAAGATAATAACCGCACCTCCCTTCTTTGTGCTGCCGTGAGTACAGTGCTTGGAGCTCCAACAGGAGGGCGCTCACCACATGTGGCCTTTGAGCACCTGCTGCGCGGCTAGTGCAACTGAAAACATAAATTTTTTATTTTGTTTAATTTTGACTGATATTAAAAAATTTTAATGGAAGCAGTTTTGCCAATGTCAATATGGATGAGAATAGGAAAAGAATTATTTATTTGGTGCTTGGTTTAGGTTTTGGAAATCTTTTAAGCACATTTGGAACAACTTGGGTATGCAAATCTGCTTTTCCCACTGTACACTTTATGAACTCTAAATTCAGATCAACTACTCCCGGTGAAAATGTAATATCCAAATTGAGATGTGCTGTGGGTGTAAAACACACAGTGGGTTCTGAAGCCTTAATATGTACACACATAGAATAGGAAATACATCAATGCTTTAATATTGATTAATATTCACTGATAAAATATTTTATTGAAACCAATTTCACCTTTTTTAACGTGGCAATTAGAAAATTTTAAATTACATGTATGTCTCCTATTATTAGTATTTCTCTTGGACAGGGCTTAGCACACTGGAAGGATGATCTAAAGAGTCAGTGATCGCTGTTTTATCGTTTACTGTGCAGGTGACGTTTGCCCTACAAACTCACAGCGGATAACACGAGAGGTTATACAAAGCCCTTCGCACGGTGCAGGGCACATACCAGGGCCTCAGTAAGTGGTGTCTATCGGTGGTGAGTGGAGAGGGCACTGTGGGTCTGGGCTGACAGAGCTGGAAAGGGAGGTGGGGGTTGCATATTTTAGGAAGTTTTGAAAATCTGGCTGAGAAGTTGGGACTTAATTCTCTCTGCAGCTGAGAGCCACTGAAGCACATGATCCGAGATGTGTTTTAGAAAGATAACGCTGACAGCGTGTGTCCTCAGAGGGGGGATGTGGGTTTCGGAAACAGTTCTAAGACATTCAGAGAGAAGTTTGCTAAGTAGGTTGGGTGATCAAGCTGGGGAATGCTGTCTGGGGTCACAAACCATGTCTCAGTTTGACTGATGAGTCTGGTTTCATAGGAAGCTTGTAATCCAACTTTGTGGGCAATACTGAAAGAGAAGTTTCTCAGGCATTTTTGAAAAGTGACAGACAGCATCATCCACTGAAGCAGATCTCCTTCCACTGTGGCTATTCCAAAATGTGTACATTTTTGTGTGCTTACACAGCCAAGCAAATACATGGCCTCATTACATTTTATTTTGTGGGTATATACACAATAGAGGGCTCTTTAGTTATAGCTTATATTAAAAAATATTCTGATCTCAAAACACCTAATCAGTCCTCCAAATTCCTCTTTTGTGCAAATTTCCCATCATTCCCTAGGAAATACTAAGATACTGCAACAAACAATATCAATATCTTTTTATCAGCACTGCCTTTAGGTCCAGGCAGGAGAGGCCCCTGTCCCAAGCCCCACACCTTTGAGGGTTCTGGGATGGCCCTTTTCTGTTGCTTTCCTCTCCTACATTAGTTGTTTAATGTGGCATTAAAAAATCACTGCAAAACACGGCGGCTTAAAATGAAAAATCATTTAGGAGTTCCAGCCAAGATGGAGGTGTAGGCAGAAATGCTTCGCTTACTCACACAACCAAAAGAAGGATAACAACCAATTAAAAAAAAAACAAACAACCAGAACTGCCAGAAAATAATTAGCATGGAAGTCCGACAACCAAGGAGTTGAAGAAACATTCATCCAGGCTGCTAGGAGGGGCAGAGAGGGCAGCCAGGGTGGAGAGGATGTGGTAAGGCAAGGTGGTATGCTGCACAGGTGGTCCCACATTTGTGAGCAGATAAGACAGGAGGAGCAACAGGGGAGTGGGACAGACCACACAATCCAGGGATCCAGCGCAGAAAACTAAGTCTCAAAACCCCCAGCCATAAAAATTCTGTGGGGGTTGTGGTGGTGGGAGAAACTCCAGCCCTGCAAGAGAGTTCACTGGAGAGACCCACAGGGTCCCAAAATGTACACAAGCCCACCTACCTGGGAATCAGCACCAGAAGGGCCATTTTGCTTGTGGGAAGCAAGGGAAGTGATGAAAAGTGAGATAAGAGTGGAGCAAGCAGCACTGTTCCCTCTCTGACTCCTCCCACACATAGTGCCACAGTGCAGCAAAGAGGGTTGCCCTGCCCTGGTGAATACCTAAGGCTCCTCCCCTTACTACATAACAGATGTGCCAAGACAAAGAAATAAGGCCCAAATGAAAGAACAGATCAAAACTCCAGAAACAGAACTAAGTGACAAGAAGACAGACAACCTATCTGATGCAGAGTTCAAAACATTGGTCATCAGATGCTTACAGAACTGACTGAGCAAAATGAAGGAAGAAATGAAGGCTACACAAAGTGAAATAAAGGAAAATATACAGGGAATCAACAGTGAAGGGAAGGAAAGTGGGACTCAAATCAATGATTTAGACAAAAGGAAGAAATAAGCATCCAACAGGAAGAGAATGAAGAAACCAGAATGGAAAAAAATGAGGAGAGGCTCAGAAACCTCTAGGACAACTTTAAGCATTCCAACATCTGAATCATGGGGGTGCCAGAAGGAGAAGAAGAGCAAGAAATTGAAAACATAATGAAGGAGAACTTCCTCAATCTGGCAAAGGAAATAAACTTCCAGGAAGTCCAGGAAGCTTAAAGAATCCCCAAAAAGTTGGACCCAAGGAAGCACGCACCAAGGCACATCATAATTACATTACCCAAGGTTAAAGATAAGGAGAGAATCTTAAAAGCAGCAAGAGAAAAGGATAGAGTTACCTACAAAGGAGTTTCCATAAGACTATCAGCTGATTTTCAAAAGAAAGCTTGCAGACAAGAAGGGGCTGGAAAGAAGTATTCCAAGTCATGAAAGGCAAGGACCTATATCCAAGATTACTGTATCCAGCAAAGCTATCATTTAGAATGGAAGGGCAGATTAAAGTGCTTCCCAGATAAGGTCAAGTTAAAGGAGTCTATCATCATCAAGCCCTTATTATATGAAATGTTAAAGGGACTTATCTAAAAAATAGAAGATAAAAACTATGAACAGTAAAATGACAACAAACTCACAACTATCAACAACTGAAATGAAAAAAACAAAAACAAAAGCTAAGCAAACACTAGAACAGGAACAGAATCGCAGAAATGGAGATCGAATGGAGAGTTATCAGTGGGGAGGGGGAGGAGGAGAATGGGGGAAAAGGTACAGGGAATAAGAAACATAACATGTAGGCACAAAATAGACAGGGGTAGGTTAAGAATAGTATAAGAGATGGAGAAGCCAAAGAACTTATATGTACCACCCATGGTCATGAACTAAGGGGGGAATGCTAGAGGGTGGCAGGGGTTGGGGTGTAGGGAGGAGTGTGATAAAGGGGAGAAAAAAATGAGATAATTGTAATAACATAATCAAAAAAATATAATTGAAATATTAAAAGAAAAAACATTTGTATTTTTCATGGTTTCTGTTGGTTGTGAATTTGTGAGTAGCTTAGCTGGGGAGGGGTCTGGTTCAGGGTCTCTCATGATGTTGCCATCAGACGTCAGATGAAACTACAACCATCTGAAGGCCTGACTTGGACTGGAGGATGTACTGCCAAGGTGGATCACTCACAGCACTGGCGAGTTGCTTCTGGCTGCAAAGGAGCTTAGTTCTTCTCTACGTGGGAAGATTCCTTACACAGTGGTGGCTGGGTTCTGAGGACTGCGTACACAGATGGGTAATGGCTATACCATATATGCAATAGAACTCTGGCCTGCAATAAGCAGCAACCACCCCAGGAAGCTGACTGCAACCTCTGCAGCAATTAGCTTATAACTACTGATCAAGCCAGGACTTGAGCAGTTGATAGCTTTCCTAATTTTTCCCCCACACCCAACTTAACACCAGCCAAGAAAGGTAAATATGCTCCCCTAACCAATCACACAGGGTGCCTACAGCTTCCCCATACCAATAGTCTGCAATCAGGGTGTTGGGAACCATTCTGCCTGGTTTCAGGAGTTGTAACTGCACCCCATGGCTAAGGCTGAGTGAGCGTCTTCAGACTATAAGCCACTAAGGAGACAAAGCTTATCTCCCTGGCAGGAGTGCTGCTTCTGCTTCATCCATAACTGGCCCCCAATGCTTGGTCGGTTAGCCAGTGACGGGTAAGATTCCTTCAAGGGAAGGGTTGCCTAAGCCAGGCACAACCATTCCACCTAGAAGGCCTTCAAGGAAGGACTCAGGGGGCTGCAGCAAAGAGGGGGTGATGGACCCTTGCCCCCCTGGCTATTCAGACATAGCCTGAGTCCCCAGTCCGTCTTGGAGAAGTTTTCCTTATCTCCAGCTTCCTGGTCTCAATCCACTTAAGCCTGAAACTATGACGGAAGGTGGTGCAGCCCTGTGCCGGCCAGAGAGGTTCCCGGGTGATCAGGCATAAGAAAGAATTTGTAAAGTCCTGTGAAACCTGCTTTGCTAAGAGTGCTCTCATTTAAATGATAAGGGTCCGAGGAGGAAATGAGTTTGTCTCCCAAAGTTTTGTAACCCCTTAGCTGACAGACCCTGACTCAATTAAGCCCTCAGAGTTCTTTGAAATGTTATCCATTGTTTGATCATTGCCACCTGACATTGATTGATGAGATTTACCTGTATTCCTGTGTATTACAAACCTAATAAAAACCACTGAGGAAGGGGCTCTTGGCCCTTCTCCTTTGAGAGATTGGCCACCTCTCCTCCCCAAGCAGATCATGTCTTGGTAGTCTTATGTTCAACCACAGCGGACGGATGGGGCTCTGCGGGCGGTGCCCCTCCACATCAGGGCATATCTGAATCCTTCCTTTTCTCCACTTTATCACTTTCCCACTCCTCTGCCTGCCTGCCTTTGGATCTCTGCAAAACACAAGTGATGTTGACTGACTGTCATACTATACAAACTTTGAATTAAATAGCCTTTGCTTGTTCTCTTGGGTGGTCTGTGCTTATTTCCACAGTTCCAAAAGCAAAAGTTGAGAGACAGAGAGAGACAGAGAGAGAGAGAGAGAGAGAGAGAGAGAGAGAGAGAGAGAGAGAGAGAGAAATTCTTCCTTAGTCCAGGAAGTCACAATCCCCTGCCTTGGAAGAACATATATCCCTATATCTGGATAGAGGGTGTGTCAATCACATTCTAAGAAGAGCATGTGGGCATGTGGGATGGGATAAATATGTATGTTTGGCCATCTTTGAAAAATACAATCTGGTACCTACCCAGAGGATGAGATGCCTGTGGGGCCAGGGGACATGTTCACACAGAGCCTGCTCTCCAACTTCTACATCTTGAGTGAACAATGTTGTTGCTACTAGTCAAATGTGGCTGTTGAAATTTCAATTAAGATGAAATAAAATTTAAAATTCAGTTTCTCAGTCACACTAACCACATTTTGAGTTCTCAAGTAGCTAGTGACTACCATATTGGACAGCCCAAATATAGAACATTTTCATCATTGCACCGGATAACACCAATCTAGGCCAAGTTCTGGGATCTTGAAATCCCTGTCCAAAGGCCCCAAGCCCATTTCCAAGGTTATAGGCTTTTTCTTTGTGTTAGTCTTTCCAAAAGTAGACTGTGTTATTGGTATGACACCTCAAGTTCTGAGAGGTGGCCAAAAAAAACAAAAAACAAAACAAAAAAAACCACTGTTATCAGGCTATGTAGAGGCTGGAATGTCCACAACCTTGCATTACAGACTGAACTGCATCCCTCTCAAATTCATACATTGAGGTTTTAGCCCTCATGTTGACTATATTTGGAGGTAAGGTCTTTAGGAGGTAGTAAATGTTATGTGAACTCATAAGGGTAGGGCCATAATCCAGTAAGGCTGATGTGCAGGAGGAAGAGACAAGAGAGCTCCTTCTCTCCACATGCCTCAGAGGAAGGGCCACGTATGGGTGCAGCAAGAAGGCAGCCGTCTGCAAGCCAAGAAGGAAACTCTCACCAGGAGCCTATTAGCCAGCACTTTGACCTGAGCCTCCAGAACCATGAGAAAATAGATTTCTGCTGCTCAAGCTGCCCAGCCTCTAATATTTTGGTATGGCAGCCCAAGCAGACTGATATACACTTGTGTACAAGGTCCCTCACAGAACAGGCTAGAACTAGGGATGAGGAGAGGAGGGTAGGGGGGCCAGAGGTCGGGGGCCCACTCTCCACTGCCATCTCACTCCAGCATGGAACTTCAGGGATATGAAAATTATAAACTCAAACTGGGTCTCCCAGGTTGTTACGAAGCATATATGGTAACATAGATGAATACAACTAATTTTACTTTATAGTTTGTTGGCTTAATTTATACCTTTCAAATATTCTGATATAAGGTATGCAGACCTCTGCTTGTGCTCTTGCATTGGGACCCACAAATATTAGGGGCGAACAGGACTTTATTTTACATAGTTTCTTACTCTGGGAAAGAGAAAAACATATGTGTATGCTACACTGCATCGTTATCATTGTGAGGAAAACATGAATTCCAAAAAGAAGAGAGCTGTATATCAGGTTCAATCTAGTGGCACAAATTGGGCAGAGAAACTTGCTTTGCCTCAATGCGTATTTCATGGACAGAGCACTTTTCAAGACTAAGCCTCTAATGTAGGTACCAACAGCACATAACATTTTAAGGAGACTGCTGGAGTTCCTGAAAAGAAAAGACTACCTGGAATACCCTCTGGAATAAGGTAACATAGAAGCACTCTTATGCTCCCCTAGATCCCTTTTACTGGGCTGGAACACCCACCACTCAGCTAGTTCAATGGTTGGCTGTTTAGCTCAAAGCTTGCCCCCTTCTCTGAAGTATTGCTCTTGGTTGACAGGAGCCAATTCATCCAGGAGGTTACCTCCCCAGCCTCTCCCAGTTGACTAATGCAGTCCCTTCCCCTCTAGATGGGACATCTTTGTGGTGTTACTTATGGTCCACTGATCCTATGGATCAGGCCAAGGTTAGACCCTACCGAGACCACCTCTTTGACTAACCTCTTCCCCTGCTCTATTCTCACTCACTCCATCTCCTATAGGTTTCTCCTGAAAGCACTTTCTCAATGAATGCTAGGATCTGAATACCTGTCTCAGTCTCTGCTTTCAGGACAAGTGATCTAAAACCATTGAAGATGGTAAGGTGCAAGGATTGAAAACTAGTATCTTTCACATCTGCTTCTGCAAACTCACTTTGCTGACTTTAAACTCTCATGTAATTTAAAGTTCCTCCTTCATTAGGTCTAACACAAGCTTGAAACCCTGCAATGGGGAAGAAAGATGGGGTAAAGTTGGCTCCATCATTATTTCCACACATTGTTTACCTATTCTTCCTTATCATCACCTGCAATTCTGCTTCAGGCTTCCCCTGGGGGCTGAGATGAAGCTAGTAGTGAAGGAAAAGATGTTTCATTTTTTGAAAAGGTGCAATTACAATCTGGCACTGATGTTCCCTGGTGGAACAGATGTCTACACGCTAACCCTTTTTCCTCTGGGACATTTTTTTGAGTTCCTTAGGCACTCCCTTTCCTCCCTCAAACACACACTCACACACATACAACCTGCAACTGCTATTTTCTGGTGTGATGATGCTCCTCCCTGATGGCCATTTGTGACTCCCCCTAGGACCCTCAGTCTCTGCATGTAGCAGTAACCCTCCAGCCTCTTTCTGCCCAGGTCACTTTGCCCCAGGAAGGATACTCTCTTAGGAAGTATCCTTTTCAAGATCATTCACCCCAGGATCCCTTCACAGGGGTCCATATGTTTGTGGGCCCCTTTCCCTCCCAAAAGTGACTTCCCTACCTATGCTACTGTCTATTTTTCTGCTCTAGCTTCTTTAGCTACAGCCTCTCACCTATAGATTTTCCCAAAGGTGTGTCAGGGACCTTTCCTTTCATCCCTAAATTCTAGGAGATGCAGGCCAAGCTCTCTGGGTAGTTTCCTCAACACATTCTCCTCACTTGGCTTAAACTGACAGAGAAGTACCTCTATTCCCTGGAAAGTGGCAAGTGCACAGTCCTCCAACAACTCTAAAGAAACAATCATTCCCCTCCACGTAATCTTCAACCTCCCTGACTCTGGCAGAACCGGGCTCTCGCCACCCACTTTGCAAAATAGGCGATTGACACAGAAGGTCTAGCTGGTTCAGTGACTCACGTTGGACTGAGGGAGTACTTGACACTGTTTTCAGCTCAGAGGCCTCAGCTAAACAAACTGCCGAGGTTTTAACATCCTATTGTGTAATATAATAAAAGCTAAGTTTATGTCACATCTACTATGTGTCAGTTACTGTTTCAAATCTTTTTCCTGCATTAAATCACCTTAATCCCACATGGCTCTATAGGCAGGTATAATTTTCACCTCCATTTTAAAGATGTGGAAACTGAGGCACAGAGGGGTCAAGAATACCCAGGGAGTTCAGACCCAGAGGTTTCTGAACCCTGAGACACATGCTGTAAGTCACCTTACCAGATGGTCTCCATTCGGAATTCAGCTTGAATTCCTCACATTCTGTGCTGAGTCTGTTAGTTCCTCTGAGGGTGACTTTTCTTTTGAGTGACCCTTGGAAGAGCAACCCTCATGCACTGAAATACTCCACTGTTTTCCCACATGATATATCTTTAAATAAAAATGCTTGTCAGCAGCTGGCACATGAGGAAAGTCACTATCAGTTTTCCATAAGTTTACAAAATATTTTGGGCTGTCCTTTGAAAAGTCTCCCTTTCTAGATCAGCGAGTTCTCTAGCTGACAAACGTTCCCTAACCCATATGGCTGCTGAGGGTGAGAACCCAGATTCCTGACTACACAGAAAGTGGCCCATCTCCCTCTGGACTTTGGGTTGAAGAGCAAGCCATGCCCTTGGCTGGGCAGCTGAGAGTCATTCTACAGAAGGGGGAAGATGCTTTTGTCATTCCTTCCTTGTTTGGTTACTTTTGTCCATGTTCCCCTGACCTTGAGGGCCTCTGTGGACTTTGTACAGTGTGAGCCAACATTGAAGATGCTGCAGAAGTTACCTGAACTTCTAGATATGGTGGCAGACCTAGCAGATATGTAAACCAATAAATTAAATAAAAAATTGATACGTGTTGGACAGTATGAAGCAAAGACTACCAAATATGGTCTAAAACAAAGCCGGATTTAATGTTTACTTGGAAGGGAGAGCCATATCATCTTATTCAGGTATGAGTTTAGCAGGTCCCTCCAAGCGGAAATTCAAAGAATTTGCTTATGGCAAAGGGAAGGTTGTGCACCAATAAGGCAAGATTCTGAGCTAAGGTCTTTGGTTGGCCCAGGAGGCAGAGTACCTGCTTTCAAGTCCAGGATTGGTTACCTGAGCCTCCAGTGGGCCGGGGGCCATTCAGTAAATGGCTTGAATTCTCAAAACTTAATAAGGTTTCTCTTTAATACACATGCAAACAAGAAAGAAAACTCGCAGGAGCCAGAAGCAAAAAAGGAGTCTTTAGATAGAGCAGCAGGTGGGGGTTGAAGCTATGAAGCCCATGGATGTGAGTTTTAGATACACTTTAGGGGTGGAGGCAAATGCCTGAGAAAGAAGCAGAATCAAAATCAGGCAGCCAGCATAGGACCTTCTATAACGCCACTGTTCAGAAAACCCTGCCCCATCTGTGGGCTGAGATTGAAAAGTTGTACCAGGAAGCAAGCTCTCTGCCTCAGCTCTGAGGTGGAAACATCACCAGTGAAAAATAAAACTTCAGGACTGAGCAAGGTTGTCCAGGACACAGCTGGTGGAGCCTTTGGGCTTGGCAGAGCCAGCCACAAATTCATCCCATGGGTCTCCAAACCCGGGCCTCCCCAGGATTCCCAAGGACGATGAGCTCTCCAAAGTCTATCAAATAGTGGCTCCATGAAGTGGGGCAGTAGGGAAAAGGACTTCAAATATGCCATATAAGAGGCCCTCTGGAGTTCATATAGTTCACTTACTAATCGCTATTGTGTGCCAGGCTCTGCGCCAGACTCTTTCCCACGTACTATCTTGAGCCTTCCCAACAACCATATTCTACAGCATATCCTTAATCTGCACAGGGCAGCCTTCCAATCTGGCACAACTCTCAGAAACCTAGAAAAACAATTCTCTGATCACATGCCTAAGATCCCATCATCCATGCAGGTGGGACTCATTCTTCGGAGTCCTGACAGCTTTTCCATCTCCATATGTGCACACACCTCCACATTAGATCACAAGCCCTAGGCAGCACAGGACAGCGGGAAGTGCTCTGAAATGGCAGCTTTGTGACTTGGGCTCTGGTCTGGGCACCGCTAATGCTGACAATCAGACTTTGGCCAAACTACACAACCGAGGCATTCAGCACAATAGTCAATAAATGATAGTCCATAATTTTCATTATTATCATGCATTCCTAAGAAAGGGCTCAACATCCCACATATCACGGCTTTTACCAGCATGCCACGAAAGCACATGAACCCTGCTGCGTTGCATGGTTGAGGTGTGCAGGCAGCCCTTCACCAGGAAGAGTCCAGTCTTACCCAAGGCAAATCGGGAGCACACTCAGAGCCCAGGGAGTGTCACAAATGCTTTTACAGTTCTCCTTTTGTACTAAGGTCTGCTCACATGGGTCTGGAAGCTCCCCTCCCCTTGGCATCCCCTCTCTTTTTCCTTTCCCACTGTTCTTGGCCCAGAACACAGACTTCAGTCTCCATGACTGCCTGCTGGCAAATCCCATAGCCCGAGGCTTTAAATGTATCAGAGTGGAGCAGCAACAAGACAGACAAAGCTCTCTCTTGCCAGTAATAATGACTTCTCTCAGCATACCTTTGATTCTACATTATGCTTAAAGTTCCCCTCTTCACCAGAAGACAGGTGGAGGAAGACGATGGAGGTCCAGGGACAGAGAAATCTGTCCCGCCCGGCACATGTTTTACTATAAATCGATAATCATTTTAGAAAGAAACATTCTGTGCTTTCTATAATGTGGACATAACTGTGCTATATACATTGATGGCATTAGAGACCCCCCCCCCCAAGTGTAAATTTGAAGTCAAATGAAGCCTTGGCCATGACACATAATACTTTGCCTTCTTAGAACTTGAGTGTAATTTGAAAGGCTCAGGCATAATTATTCAAAACCTAATCCTTAAAAATTAAAAGTCCTCCTAGTGGGTGCTTAACACCTGCTTCACTTGAATTCTGATAAGAGTGTTTCTCTCATGGAAATGAACTGTCGGAAGGAACAGCTGATGCAATGCTTCCTGCCCTGTGCCTCTGACCATTCAAGGCCCTGCTCCTCCTCAGAGCAAATGAAGGCAACTTGACCACCATTAACTGTTGGTGCTCAGAAGGCTTCTCACTTCACTGGAAACCATGGAATTGACTTTCTCCAAGGTGCTCCATCAAAGAAACTTTAATGTAAGCAGTAAAGAGGGGCAAGGCATGAAGTTGAGACCTGAGGTGGAGGGAAGATGTGTAGGTACAGGAAGAAGATTTTTGAAGGCTCTCCTTTAAAATGGGAGGTTGGGATGGGAAATGCTCTGGACAGGTAAGTTGCATCCTTCTGTGATACCTTGATGAGGCAGCCTAGGGTAGGGAACAGACCACCAGGCTGGAGTCCCAGCTCTGCCACTTAACAGCTGGGAGACCTTGGGAGGGGTCTTCCTGACCTCCAACCGTTTTGTACAGAATGTGATTAATGTGGTCTCTTCTAGCAATAAAATTGTAATATTTAACTTCTCTATTCGCTTCCTCTTTATTATTTTTATTGTTTAAATTGAGATATACTTGATATATTATACTGTATTCACTTTATCTTCCTCTTTAGGCATGTTTTAAAAATGAATACTTAATGACATGCACGTTCACTTGAAATGAAGATGCATGATGTTGCAGAGTATGTGCACACATGAGCTTTGAACTCATTTTTCAATGACCACAAACACACATTCAGACAACTTTACGAAAAAGGTTCAAATGTTTGAAATGGTGAGAGCTATCCATCTAGATGTTCCACAGGTACCTCGGGCTCAGCATCTCTAAGAATTCATCATCCTTCCCTTTAAATCCACTTTTCCTGCAAAGCCCGTGTCAGCTGATGGCACCACTGTGCCTGTATCACCATGGCTATAAAACCAAACCATTTTTCTTAACCTCTACACTCGTAGATGATCAGGCCTAATAATCTTACCTCTCCATTTTTTTCAGACACCTTCTCTGAGAAGGGGTAAGGGACAATCATAGCTTGGACTCTCACCTTTGCTCACCTGGACCACTTCCAGCCATCATCTTGCCCTCCATCGTCCACACTGCTGCCACTGCAATCTTCCTGAGCCACCACTCACACCCCTGTTCAAAACCATTCCCTGGCTTTGCTCACACCTTCCCCTGAAGTTCTGTGCCCTACTTGCCATGTCATCCCCCTCCTGGCCCTTTATCAGGCTGACTTCCATTCATCCTTTAAGACTCAGGAAGCACATCATTGCCCCCACTCTCCTGTAAGCCTCCACAAAGCAACCTCATATCCCACTACTCTTCATGCTACTGTGCTCAGTGCCTTAAGTTGTAACTGGGGTCTCCCTGAGAACAAAGGTGTGTTCCAATCCTGTCACCTAGCACAACTCCTGGCCCACCTTAGCAACTTAAATATTTGAATTCATCCATATTTACTCTGGGTCCGGAAATGTCATTGATCTAAAGCAGAACACAGCCATGACCCAACCACCTAAATTTCTTCAGTGAAGCCAAGCTGAAATGCACGCCCCGTCCCCCAGACAGACACCAGGGTCTTTGTTGGGCACGGAATCTGCATGTGGCAGATGCTGCGCTGGGTCAAGTTGATGCTAACCAACTGTCTGTGGTAGAGCCATTCTGACAGCCGTTTCTGTTTCCAAGTGAAAATTGCATATGGCAGATGCCATATTAAGGTAATTATTTTCTACAAAGTGTAATCAATTTGCCTGTATACTTTCTCCCCAGAAAATGATTCTGTATAAAGCAAAGTTCATTATTTTGGCCTGGCTAAGAGGCCTTTTCTGGCGCAGAAAAAGAAGTCCTCCAGAAACCTTGCCAGAAATTTCCAAGTATCACTGAATCTTCAAGTATTGCACTATGCTGATCAACTTTCATTGACTTCCACTTACGTAGTTGAGTCAATTTCTTTACAAATCACTTCTTTCTTTAGACCTAATTTTTCTCTATTGCAAAACAAAAGGGATGAATCTGATTATTTTTAAGATCTCTTTTCAGTTTTTAAATAAGACTACTCCAAGATTCATATTTAGTATTTCACTTTCCATTTGGTTTCTTGTTTTCAGAAATCAACTTGTGGTTCAGAAATTTAGCAGTAAAATAAATAAGTTAGAAAATTATTCTTTGCATGGAAATGATTTGTTGTTGCATAGATTTACCTTTAAATATCAAATTCCATAGTTCATTTAAACTAGATTTTGATGACAAATCCTTGACCCGCACTGCCTATGTTACACAAAGCAACATTTATACCCAGGACTGGCTACATAACCTGTGGGAACCAGTGCAAAATGAAAACACTGGGTCTGTTGTTTCCGAACTTAAAATAAGTGGAATCATATGGTATGTATGCGACTGACTTCTGTAACCCAGAATTATGTTTGAAATTCGTCCATGTGGTTGTAGGTCTTTCATTCTCATTGGTATAGTGTTCTATTGTATAAATATGCCACAGTTGAATTACCATTCTATTGATAATGGACATTTGGGTAGGTTTCATTTTTGGCTGGTCATGTAATTCTATAATTTACTAAAAATTTCCATTATTCCTAGTTCTCAATAATTTTAGTAAGATGGAAATAAGTTTACTTTCTTTGATTGTATAAACAGTGAGGTTGAAATGTCCTTGCACAGGGATTTCAAACAGCCTTGGCCTTTTTATTTCATTGTAGAGGTGAACAATGAGCAGAGAGAATTGTCTTGTTCCTCCTTTAGCTCAGCTCTGCTTGACATTTCAGTCATAGGTGAAGCTGACTAGCCTACAAAAGAAACAATTGTCATTGTTCATTAGCATCTGCCCAATTCTGTCAGTTGATGACAGAAATGGCTTCTGAGTATATCAGGAAGAGAGCCCTCCAGGGCTCGGGAAGTTTGTGATAGGATGTACCTAATCAGACCAGGGGGTGGCTTAGTGATGTAAACAGGTCACCCTCCAGGAGCTGCAGGCACTTGTATACTGGATAAAATAGAAGAGATGGTGGTATTAGGTGGGAGAAAGTGCTTCAGGCCAGCAGGTGAAATATAGTCTTAAGGGATATAAATAAACAAGAAGTAGACAAAATTTGGCAATCTAGGCAGGTGGTCTGTGGTTGGACAGTTCATCAAAGAGCACACGTAGCTCTTCTCCAAAAGGAACTCAGTAACAGAAGATATGGAATCAGGCCTTACCTTCACAATCTGGGCAGAGGTTGGTCTCAGGGAAAGCTGGGAGGCAGTGCTAGCAATGGCTTTAACTCCCACCCTGAAGGAACTCCAAAGAAGAAGAAAAGACCAGACTCAATGGACAAGGGACTGAAACTCAAGGCAGGTACCCAGGCAAGGACTTAAGTAGCCTCCTTGGACCTAACTGGTACCTTGTCATAAGAACCAAGACACAGAGTAGAATGATTCATGTCATTCATGAATCCAATAAACAATTATTGAGTTCCTACCCATATGCCGGGCACTGCACTAGTTGATAGTGGTGAACAAAATGTACGTGGCCCTTGCATCAGTTAGGATACTTCTGGCTGCAAGTAGCAGAGTATACAACTAAAAGCGGCTGAAACAGTAGGGGTTAATTAGTAACCTCATGTACAAAGTCTCAAAGTAGGCTGTCTGAAGGTTGCCTTAGTTCCTCACCAATGTCAGGACTCTGGCTGAACTTCTTCAGTTTCCCTCACGTTTGCAAGGAGGCTTCATTAGCCCCACAAATCACACCCTCACATTATGGTACTAAAAGTAGAAAAGAATAAGACAACTTCTTTTTATGTCTTTTTTTAAAAATCAGAGTGAAAAATCTTTCCCAAGAGCTTCCCAGCTGAATTTCTGTTCTATCAGCTACTACAAAAAGGGATGGACTGAGCACAATTCCCTACACTAATCATGATACAAGCCCCAAAGCTCGATATACTGATACCTCGGTACCTGAACAAACTCAGGGCCACATCGGCAGGGAAGAAGAGGGATGACTCTGGCGTAGACAACAGAAAAAGTTGGGCTTGCCACCATTATCCAAATTCCTGAAAACTAAAGTGAAAGAGAACATCTGAATACAGCCAAAGAAAAATGACATTTTACATATAGGTGAACAATGAATGATTCAAAGGACAACAGATTTTACATCAGAAATCACAAAAGCCTGGGAGGAAGAAGCACAACAATTTTAAAGTGCTGAAAGAAAAGAACTGTCAACGCAATTCTCTATCCAGTGAAAATATCCTTCAGAAATAAAGGTAAAATGAAGATACTCTCAGTTGAAGAAAAAGTAAGCGAATTCGGGAATCAAAAAGTAAATATGATTATATGCCCCATAGACATTAAAAGGATAAGAAAATACTATAACAACTCTATGCACAAGAACTCAACAACTTAAATAAAATGAATTCCTCCAAACCCCAAAACTACCAAAACTCACACAAGATGAAATAGATAACCAAAGAACCCTCTATCTATTAAATAACAAATTGAATTTGTATTTTAAAACATTCCTTAAAGGAACAAAGACTTGTTTGTAAAATTCATAGAACTGTATATCAGAAGAAAAGAAGTCAAATTTACTACACGATAACTTTGAGAGGAGGCCTGCATTCTTAGGCTCATGGCCTCTTCCATTTTCGAAGTCAGCAGTGGCCAGATGTCCTTCTCCCAATGCTATCTCTTTGGTTCTGACTCTTCTGACTCCCTCTTCCCCACTTAAGGACACTTGTGATTACACTGGGCCCACCGGGCTAACCCAGGACAACTCTGCTTCTTAAGGTCATATTATTAGCAACCTTAATCTGTTTGCAACCTTAATTCCTGCCTGTCAGGTAACATAACACAGGCTCCAAGGTTGGCATGCGGATGGCCTTGGGAGGGCCATCACTCTGTCTACCTCAAATGGACACGTGAATAAACAAACTGTGCTGTGTCCATACAATAGAATCCTATGCATCAATGAAAATAAACGTTGATATACACAATAACTTGGATGAATCTTAGAGACTTTATACTAAGTAAATAAAGACAAGAACAAAAGGTTACATATTTTATGAGTCCATTTGTGGGGCATTATCAAGAAGATAAAATTATAGTGATAGAGAACAGATCAGTGCATGCCAGGGGACAGAGAGGGGGAAGGGTATGACAACGAGGTGACAGCACAATGTAGCTGTCATGTTTGTTAACCAACTACACGTATGTTAAAATTCATAGAACTGCACATCAAAAGTAAAAAAAGCCAAGAAAAGCGCACTTCATACATACACAGATGCTCACTACAGTATCAGGTGGGCCAAAAAGTCTGTTATGTTTTTTCTGTCTGTTTCTAGCAGTACTTAGTCGTCTTCAATTTCATTCAAAACAATTTTGTGAGATTGCATGGTGACAGCTGTCATATCAGCATGCATTTTTAAAAAACTTATCAAAATTGGTGAATTTTTGTGCCACCATTTTGATATTGAAGATAGAAGAAAAATACAACATTTTCAGTATACTATGCTTTATTATTTCAAGAAAGTTAAAAATGCAAATGAAATGCAAAAAAAGATTTGTGCAGTGTGTGGAGAAGGTGCTGTGACTGATCAAATGTGTCAAAAGTGGCTTAGGAAGTTTCTTGGTACTACTGGCATTGTAGCCAAATAATTCTTTGCTGCGGGGCTATCTTATGGATTAGAAGATGTTTAGCAGCACCTCTGGCCTCTACCTGCTAGAAGCCAATAGCAGAAGATAGCCAACATACTCAAAATACCCAAATCAATAAAGTTATTGGTGAAAATGAAAAATGTGTCTCTTATTTGATGGGGGGAAAATCCCATGATGGATGTTTTGACCAACCTAATAATTAGTGCTACTAAGGGAAAGAAAAACTGACCAAAGATGTCATACCACCAGACTCTGGCACTTTGGTGGTGAGTTCACAATAGCTTCCATAGTTTTCACCAAAGCTTCCCTAAAACACTGAATCCATTTGAGCCTCCATTTTCTCACCTCAAAATAAAAATAATACTAACCTTATTGGGCCATTAATAAGATTAAATAAAAATGTTTATGTAAATATCCTGACATGAAACAGTGCTCAATTGTGTTAACTGCTTTGTTTTTGCCAGCCTGTAGGAGTGTGTGAACTCTCGTGTCTTCTTTCTCCCAAACACTGAGAAACTTTCGAATTTGGAATAACCCAGCACCGTGAGTGGAGAGACACATGTTCACAGGAGAGATGGGTAGGATGCCACAGTACAACAAGGATATCCCTGAGGTGTGACAGTTGCCAGCAAATACCTTACGTAAGGTCTATCTGTAAAACATATTTCTCTGTTTCTAATATAAGCACAATCAAAGGTTTTCATCATTGACATCTATCCAGATATCCTCCATGCCTTCTTCCAGTCACCCCCACCAGCTTCCCGTTCCTACATCTCCTGCATGGACCTCACAAGTCTCTGAGGTGGACTAGAAGAGAATGGTCATCCATGCATTTATCCTCTAGTTCAAACAGCATTCATTGGATATCTCTGATTGCCAAGCACTGAGTTCCACCTCAGGGACACAAATATGGGTCAGCTTCTCTCCCTGACCTTGAGGTGTTCACAGTCTAAGTGTTGAAGGTCATAGAACATGAGGTTGGTGAGGGAAGGCACCACAAATTGTACCACTTTGGATGTTAAAACATAAGAGTTTTCTTTTTATAATTTTTATTGTATTTTTTCCATTATCATTCAACCCTCTTAAATAAAACACAAGAGGCACTTCTGCTTCTTGGGAAGAAGTACCAGAGGGGGAAGGGGGACGTATTCCAGAAAATCATAATGACAGGAATGCGCAGGGAGTATTTCACAGCAAAACTGTGGTTATATACTTAACAAAATAACATAACCCCTTACAGTCATATGTTTTAGAAGGTTAGCTTAGACTAAGACAAAGCAATGCTGTGGGTTGCCATGGCAGCCTTTACTGAGGTTCTGTGCTTGGGCACTGGGGCTGCAGATGGTCCTGTCTCTTAGTTTTGGAGTAAGAATCCATTTCTTTCCCCCTTGAAACATCTAATTCCCAGCTTCCAGGCCTTTAAATTCATTAAATATACAAATACATCAAATCAGTTAAGAAATATTTAAAAATATTGTTTAACACTATCTACTAACCACTGCTAAATAGCTAACAGCAATCCGTTCCAATATTCATCGCGGGCCTCTGCAGCAGGGCCCGGTGGTAGAATCAGAATGTTTAATTCCCAGTTCCCTCCCTTCAGCACTTCACGTCCCTGGAAAGGAGAATGAGAGAGCTACAATGGGGCAGTGAGTGCTGCCACTCGTTAGGAAGCCAGCTGTGACATATCAGAGGAGGGCCTGGTCCCGACCGGCTGGGAAAGATAAGAAATGATTTTACCAAGGTGGTAAACGTAAAGATGTGGAAGAGAGAAAGACAAGGAGAAAAGGAACATTTGAAAAGTTTCAAGAACAAGGCTGGCTCCACCTCACTAAGCCAGGAGAGAAACGGGTTTCATTGGAAGGGACATGGACGGTCTGATAGCAAGATAAGAATGGTAATACTGACCAATGGCCACTGGATTTAGACTTTAGTGACCTGTTTAATGAAAGGCCCAAATTCAACAGAGAAGTGGAAATAAAAAACAGTTGTAAACCAATCCCAGAATTATGAAGACATGTTTGACAACTGGAGAGAGTCGATTCTTCTTGTAGGCAGAAGGAAAGGATTTGGAGTCCAGAGAAAGAAATGATAGTAATTAAACCAGAGGAAGCAAATCAGGCTAGAATCACAAAGTTCAGAGAAAAGCCCTGAAAAAACACAGGCCACCTTCCTCCTTCTGTTAGTTTCTCTTTTTGGCCCTAGTTCATTTCCTTTGTGGCTCTTGATGCAATTTACAATTATCCTTGCTTATATATTCACATACATGTTTGCTTGTTTGCCTGTTTGTTATCAGCTTCCCCTGAATGCGCTCTGAGGGTAGGATTATAGACTGCACAGTGTATATAAAAGTTTCTCAGAAAATCATCTGTAAACGAAATGAAACATGAGGCAAGAAGGAACAAGTGCACGTGCAGAAAGATGAAGCAGAGAGAGAAGCCTGAGAGTGTGGAGCTCCTTGACCTCCTCCGAGTGGCAGGGCCACCGCCGAGAGTGAAAAGGGTCAGAGTGGGGTTGTTGGTGAGGAAAGTGGGAGGCAAAGAGTCAGGAGGCAGGGAGAGGGGGTGAAAAGCTGGATGGTGTGACTGGGGACTAGAACAGAGACAAAGGATCTGTGCCTTTCTCCAAAAATTCTTGGCCATCCGGGCAAAGGAGAGACAAAAACAGTTGGGAGGTGCTGATGGCTGGAACTGGTGAGGCAGGTACAGCGGGACAAAGTGGTCTCAAACTCGGTGACCAGTCAACACTCCCATTCCTGACTTACGAGGTCAGGACAGCGATTGGTGACCTTTTCATCTCACAGCACACGTAAACTAATGACTAAAATTCTGCAACACACCAAAAAACATATATTTTTGCCAATCTAACCAAAAAAATAGGTATAATTTTGATTCATTCCTACTGGATGGCTATTGCTGTGTTGGCTGTTATCTTTTTTTTTTTTTTTTTGACAATCTAAGGAAAAAGAGGTTAGTGCCCCTGACTAAATAGTCAGGTACTGCATATTTTAAAAATTATTGCGGCACACCAGTGTGCCACAATACACTAGTTGAAAATCGCTGGGCTAGAACAGAACCAACTCATTTAAAAAGGATATTCAGCCATGCCTACCTTGCAATGTCATCTTCTCAAAGGTAAGGCCACAGCTTGATGGAAGAACTATCCTTGAGGATCAGAATCTGAGTGGTCACTTCAAAGCCTTAGAATTTCTGGAACAGGATGAAGGCAAAGAGGCAGTTGGTGGGAGAACCAAAGGTGGCATTTGTCAACTAACAGCAAAATAAAACCTGAGGCGTGTCATCAGCTCCACTTTCTGCAGCTTCCCCACGGCAGTTGCTCTCAAACTTCTGCATTCATCAGAATCACCTGGGGTGCTTGTGAAACAGTTCAGGAGTGGGACCCAAGAATCTGCATTTCTAACAAGTTCCCAGGTGATGCTGATGTTGTTTGTCTGGGGAACCACTCGGAGAATCAAACTTCAAAGGCAAAGAGTTGCCTCTTTATGCATCTGTATACCATTTTGCACCTGCCTTTTTGTAACTGACAGAATCATTTATTTAGTGACTACTACATTCCAGGTGATATTCTATTCCTAGAACAGAGCCTGATCCAGACTAGACAGTCAGTAAATATTTGCTGAATAAATGAGTAAATAGTGAACAAAACCCAGGCACAATCCCTGCCTTCATGGAGCTCACAGACAGGTGGTAGAGTCTACATTAATGTCATAATCTCATAAATAAATATATAACTACAAAAGGTGATACATGCTGGGAAAACACCTTCCACTGTGCTGTCAGAGTCCTATTAACTAGGGAATTGAAGAAGCCTGGGGAGGCATGGGTGCGTGTGGTGAATGGAATCACAATTGACTTAAAATGATTTCACCAGGATGCAAATGCTTGTGGGAGTTACGGGCATGGGGCTCCGTAGTCCACCACACTGGCCTTCCCTCTGAATTTCACAGCACCCACCACCACACTACTGGGCAAACAGTAAGTGCTCTACAATTGTTAACTTATTGATGATACACCAGTGTACTGATGATTCACTCAGCAACTAGCTAACTGGTTCTGGGACAGTCAGCGAAGCAGTTTGGGCTACAAGCTTCTCATCTGTAAAATAGGGGAGATGGTTTCTATCACTATTCCTGGACTGGGATTTGAACCCCAGTTCCAACTGTGCACTGGAACCCTCTGGGGTGCTCTGAGGGTAAGGCCTGGGTCCCACTCCCAGAGACACCAATTTAACAGGTGTGGTGTGCAGCCTGGAAATTAGTGTTTTTAAAAACTCCCCTAAGTGATTCTAATGTGTAATCCAGGTGGAGAGTCAGCAGGTTTAAAGGGGTTCTAAGTGATTCCTATAATTGGTTACAGCAGCTAAGTTCTATGATATCATGAGTTAAAACCCCAGCATCAGAAGTCTTCATTCTTGGTTTCTAAATATAATTCAATTTTAGCTAAGATGGGTTTCATTTTAAATGAGCCTCTCAGAATGAAGCTATGTTTCAATATAATTACAGTTTCTCTCTCCTGGGTTTTTAGAAAAATGCTCAGAATTGTATTCAATTTGAACTCTAACTGAAAGGTAACATAAACAAGATCTCGGTAAAAGCTCCTTCCTTTCCAGATGCTGCAGGTCTTGCTGACGGCACCTGTTACCGTTTTGTTCAAGAGTTCTTCAGGGTGGCTCCCAGCTGAAGCCAGAGAGTGGCTGAAGAGGTGCTCTTTACTACGAAAATCCTGTCCCTGTCACTTTTTAGATTCAGTGAAAAAGACCCCTGCTTTGAAATATTTGTTATTTTGTCTCAGACATAAGTGTATTCAGTAAGTTTTTCCCCATCTTGACTTGGTTAATTAGTCTAAAGCTTACGATTTAAGTTTGGTTTATTTGCTGCCAGTTACATTGATCCGCAGGGGAAACATCAGCAACACTACCTGGATCCCAGTGACCGTGCCCAGCATCTCTGTCAACTCCTCCCATTTTATGGCACTTTGTCTCTGAGATCTCCTCCCACCCAGGAGTGTGCTGACAAGTATTTACCAACCTGTTCTTGGGCCTAGGGGTGAGGAACACCAACTGCAGTGTTTGCATCCCAGCCTGTTTTAACCTATGAGCATGTCCCTGAACACAGACTTTAGAAGAGATATGCATTATGGGCTTTCATGACCTGGTATCAGCCAGCTCCAGCCCCCCTCTGTGCCCACCTCTGAGGCCCTCCCTAGGTGGAAGAATACAACCTGGTTGTTTATTTGGTGTCAAGTAGTTCATTCTTCCATCTCTTTCTTCTAAACCCATCTTCCCACCCTCTGTCCCCATTAACACTTATACATACATCTGTTCCCTCAAGGTCCCTGCACTCATTCCAAATAAGAAGGCTCTGCTAGACACTAAAGGTAGTTTTAGAAGTTCCATGGACTAGATTTCTATATTTGCTACCACCAATTGCATGTTTAAGCAGGCCACTTAACTTCTCAGCATCTCAGTCCTTCCTTACTGAAACGGGGATGACAATATTCACCTTTGGCAATTGTTATTAAGCAAGGAAGATGCATGATAAGCAGTGCTTCTCAGTCTTGAGTGTGCATCAGAATCACCTGGAGAGCTTGTTAAAACACAGGTTGCCAACCCCTGACACATGCACACTGAGTTTCTGATCCAGAAGGTCTGAGTGTCTGCATTTCTGACAAGCTCCCGGTGATGCTGAGGCTGCCTTCTGGAAACCACACTTTGAGTAGCACTGTGACAAAGCACCTTGTGAATTTTTAAACGCCATGTAAACATAAAGTGTTTTTAAAAGAGGAGGACTGTGGCTTAATGCCTCATCTGTCTTGGCCCTGGAGGATGTGTGCATTCATATGAGTTCTTCAGGAAGATACAATACTGTAGTGGCTTTGGTAAAAGAATGAATTCTGTGCATTTCAACGGAGGGTTTAATGGGTTACACACTGAGATGCAGGGATGCTGGAAAGGCACCATGTGGCTCAGAATTCCTTCCTCTGAGGAATTCCTCAGTCCCTGGAAAGTGAGGGTCACACTTTACATGTCCATGGGATGTTACAAGACCACAGGCCTGGCCCTTCTCCAGTGCCTCCCTGTTCAGGGCATGGCTTCATCATCCAACTCATTTCCAGGCCAGAATCAAGTCCTGCTCATTTTACCATCAAACTATCTTTTGATTCCATTCTCTTCTGCCCATTGCACCATCATTGTCACCACGGAGCACAAGCTACTATCTTCTTGCTAATCAGTTGCTACAGTGGCTTCCTAGCTTGTCCATTTGCACTTCACTCTGTCCCTCTTTAAAGCACTCTTTACTCTGTAGGCAGAGTGATGGTCTTAAAGTGCAAGGGATCATGTCTCCACCATCCACAATGTTTTCTTTTCTGAATGTGGCCCGAGAACTCTTTGTGAGCTGGCCCCTCTAAATCCCTCTCAGCTCACTTCAGGCAATTCCAGCCATCCAGTGGTCAAGGGAAAACCTAGAGGGAGATTCAAGCAATAAAAAAAAATATTCCTTGCAAAGTTTGCAAGACAGTCCAACCTTCAGCAGTACGGGACACCCTAAATAAGGGATCAAATGGGTATTTAAAGAAAAATACTATAAAGTTACAATCAGTCTGATTGCTATTTTCATTGCTCAAAAATAGTTCTTCACCTCATTATTATATCTGCAAGGATCATTATATACCTGAAAACATCAAAGTTATGAATGAGATAAAATTGTTTTTAACTTTCAGGAAAGGGCTCAAGGCTTTATCTTGAAAACTAGGATTTTCAATGGCATGTTTCTGATTTTTTTTTTTTTTGTGGTCATCTCATGATGCAAAGCCACTTTCGTTTCCCCCTCTGATGGCATGTGCAATGTGCACCCTTAGTTATAAATGAGTTTGGGACTTCTACAACATCGTTCCCATTTGACTGATGATGAAATCAAGGCTCAAAAACATTTGTTGCCACAGCCTACGTGAGCAAGCAGAGGAATGGAAGCTCAGTCCCTCCCAGCTGGGTCACAACGCTCTCTGGTTCTAATTGCCTAATGAATCCTCCCCAGTGGAGGGTCGGATGCACTGCAAACTCATACAAAACATTTCAGGAGGGGAGGGAGATGAAAGGAAGAGATGATCTTTCACAAGCTGTCCTCAAGCGTCAGGTTTGGATAATGTCAAATCAGATAGTCCCCAGACCTTGAAAAGGGCAGAGACTATGAACTCTGTATTTGCATAACAGATGCAAAACTCCTAGATATCTTTGTTCTTGTTCTCACTGCTTAGCGATAAGCAGACATCAGCTAGACTGACAATATTGCTGTTTGTTTAAAGCTTTAAGTTTGAGGAGCTGGCTCCTGTTTGACTTCACACAATAAAATGTTAATTGAACTTCACAGTTGAAAAAAGTAAGAATACCTTATTTGCATAATGGCGAATGTGTCAGGTCTTCAATAAATCTTTGATGTCAAGACTCAGTGTGGAGCTCCATGGTTATAGTGGCTGGAATGTCTGAAGCAGTATTTTCTCCAAGCTTCCTTTGAAAGCATCAATTCTGGATTTAATCCTATGGTATGTGATTTGATGGAAGAAGCACAGCTTGCCCTAGTTTTGGCTTGAACAGTGTCTCAAAAACTCTAGTCTCTGCAATTTATATTCACCTGCAAAGCAAATGACATACACTTATGCTTAATTACCTCCTTGTGTTGGCCAGAATTTAGTGCCTAAGTTGATTAGAAGGAGATGGCTCTGAGCTCATTCCACTCCAAGAAATTCTCTCCAACTTCATTCCTAGTACCTCCCTGCTGACTGTGCATCCCTGTGGGTTTGTGAAGGGAGAGGGAAGCGAGAGAGAAGAGCATCATTTTGGATGAGTGGCGATAGGTACAGTGCTCCAAACAGTTGTTCCAACCCCAGGTCTTCTGGACAAGAAAATCCAAAGACATAAAGCCCCCCAAAAGGATAGCATGGGTCATAGCAGTTGTCTGGGCATGAATACCTCTGCCAAGTAACGGGTGAAGTGTACTTCCAAAGGACACTGGGAGATGGTAGGGGCATGGACATAGCTGGCACACTTCTATGGACACACATGCTTATAAAGTAGAGAGCCACCCATAAGGTCCCTTGAGGCACTGTGGCCTCAAGGACGATTTTCCTTAAAAATGTTCAAATGACCCCAAGATGCCTGAGAATGGAGTTACAGGTGCAAGTTATACAAAGTAAGCCTTACCAAAGTAGACCAAAACCACTAGGGAGCTGAAAAACAGCTGAACAAAAGGTTCAGGAAAGTCTAGAATTTAAATGAAACTGCTGTTTTTTATTATTAAGGTTGCATTGCTAAAGTGTGCCACTCAGCCACACTCCCCATTTACTGTGGGAACGGACCACCTCCCACAAATCCACATGGTTACAGGAGGCAGCAGGAGGAGAACCTCCCCAATTCTGGCCAGCTGATAAGAGATTTGAGTCAGTCTAGGTCTTCTGCCTTTCAGTGAGGAGATGCAAACCAGGGAGTCGCTGGAGTTGTTGGCAGTGCTTATTCTGCCATGTGGACTGAAAAATCAAGACAGGTGGTTTGGACCAAGAAGAAGGAATTAAGCAGTTGCACAGAGAAAAATGGGGACAAGAGACACAGTGGGAAAATACCCTGGTTCCCAACAGCCTTCCCCTCTTCCTGGGTTCCTGTCACCTAACTGGCCTCTGGCCTTGGGCTGTCTGAGACACCCTTAATTTTCTATACCAGTCCAGCTTTTACCTAGGCTAATGCCAGTGGGATTCTTCTACATGATTCTCCTGGTTATAACAGAAACCACAGTATGTCATTTATATATGCAATACTAGTTACAAGTCAAGAACAATAGCCCTGTGGAAATAAATGAAGACCACCCAAATGAGAACAAAAAGAAACTATTAATTCATAGTCTGACATAGCAAGGGAGTCAGCACCATTACTTGCATTTGGCAGAAACTCAAATGCAAGCAACGGAATAGAAAAAAGCTTTGTATTGAGAAAAGAAAAGACTTCAGGTATGCCCTGTTTGGAAGTCATTAGCATGAGATGCTGGAGGTGTGTTAACTAGAAGCAGTGAGTACTATTTGATTTGTCTGGGGAGTATATGTGACTTTCTACGGTTGGTCCTGAGAAAAAAGAAGTAGAAAAGCTGGCAATTATTGATGGCTCCTGATTCTTCTAGGTCAACTACTACAATGTTCTTTTGTTATATAGGTCTGACCATTATCTATTTGTATATTCAGTCTCTCAAAACAAATATTCATTGAATACCTCCTAACTGGTGAAACTGACAGTCTCTCTCCTGCCTGCAGATTAGAAGTGCCTGTGAAGCTTTAAAAGCACCACCTGGACCGATGAAACCAGAACTTCTGGGGAAGGTGTCTGGGGAGCCCAGACATACTTCCAACAGTTCCCCAGGCGACTCCAAAGCACAGCGCTGGCCAACAGTCAAACACATGGAGAACTGACGCAATCCTTGGTAAGGCTGCTTACTTCTCCACTGGTCCTCTTTTCTTGAAGAAATGTGATTGCGAGGGTTTACAAAAAAATTGGGCAGAGTGGGAAAACTTAGAAGCCATGAAATAAGAAAAGTGGCTTTACCAGGCATGGGGTGGCCACCTAATATTTTTTAAAGTAAAAGTGTGTCCTAGAATAAATGCATTTCCTATTTTTTTTGTGCATTTCTAAAGCTATCCCCTGGTAGCAAAGGCTCCATGGGATTTTTAAGTGAAGATGTGGGAGATCTTGCATAGTAAGAGCTATCATTTATTCATCATGTTTCATGCTCTAGACAGTAGGCTCAGCAGTTTGTGTATTATCCCATTTAGGCTACACCATTGTAGCTCACAAATTTAAATGGAAATGCAGATGTACTCCAGAGAACATATTCGCTCCCAAATTATCATATACTTATTTGATTAACAAGCATTTATTAAGCAACTGCTATGTGCCAACGCTAGTGTACGTTCTAGGAATGTAATAGTGTGGATAATAAACATGGTTTTTAAAACAATGGAGCTTAAAGATAACGTGAAATGTTAACATTAATAAAATATTTATATGACATACCATTACAACTTGTACTAGGGTTTTGAAGGAAGGGTATAGAGAGCTAATAATTGATAAACTTTTCCCATAAAGGCTCAAGGAGTAAGCATTTGAGGCATGTGGACCATACAATCTCTGTTGCAACTACTCAACCCTGACATTGCATTGCAAAAACTGTCATAGACAATATGTAAATGAGCAGGTATGGCTGTGCTCCAATAAAACTTTATTTCTAAAAACAGGAGGCTGGCTGGATTTGGCCCAAAAGGGCCACAGTTCACAGACCTCTGGATTATTCCATTGAGACTGAATCTACTTGGAGGAGTGAAGGAGACTGGATTGTGCCAAGAGCAGGTCTTCTATAGTGTGGCCCCCAGACAAAACAAATGTGGTGCCTGGCTGCAACCAGCTGGTGTTGGATGATGCCATCATTCATCCATTCTTTTATCCATTCACCAAACACGTGCTCAGGGTTCACTACACATAAGTCACTCTTTGAGACAGAAAAGAGTAAGAAATGCACCCCATCCTGCCTCATAAGCTCAGTATGTAGTGGAGAGCAGACTCACAAATAGACAATTACAACCTAATAACAATGACTGCATTGCATCCTGAATTTCAGGTCCTGTGTGATACCCTGCACAATTTGTGTTTTATTTTGTAGCAAGTACATTATACTCTATGTGTTTGTAAAACAATATTTAGTATCAGAAATCTTAGTAAACAGTTGCTGGGTTTTTCTCCCCCCAAAACTGGAAAATTGTATCATGGTAGCTGAAGATAGAACAAACAGCCACTTTAATATCTGGCTAATTTGTCATGTCATGGGACAGGTGTGGGGAGAAAATGATGGTCTAAAACAATCAGGAAAACAATCATGTTAAAAAAAGAATTAACAAAGGGAGCCCACTAGGCCGACTAACTTAGCTATTTTATTTTGGTCATTAATAATCATAAATAAATGAGCTGAAGACTGCCAGAATAATCAAGATGATTAACCTTCTGCCAAGCCATAAGACAGCCCAATGCAGCTCTTAGGATGTCTGACAAATGTAATTCAAGGGGCCACCTCTAAAGGGCTTAGTTAAAAGGCATGAGCTATGGTGCTATGAAGAGTTATAATAAATTAAGCAGCTCAGTGTAGAACAGTGGTTTTTAAACCTGAGCCCGCATCAGCATCACCTGGAGGCCTTGTTAAAACTTAAGCTGCTGAGTGCCACCCCAACACTGCCAAGATTCTAAAACAGCAGATCGAGGATAAGGCCCCCAAATTTGAATTCCTATTCAGTTTCCTGATGCTGCGGATGCTGCTGCTCAGGGACAATACTGTGGCTATGGACCCTGGGTGTATATTAATGTCACCTGGGGAGCTTTTTACAAATTTCCAGGCCTTTACAAAATAATTAAATCATAATTTTCAGAGGTATGCCATAGGCTGAGGTGTTTTTTGAAGGTCTACAAGTAATCCACTGTGTAGCCAGACACGAGAACCACTAGGTAGGGTAAATGGCAGCAATAAACATTAGGAACTCGGAATTTATATGAGAATGATTATGTGGCAGAGAAGAAAATAAAAATTAAGAATTTAAGCCCTGAGAGTCTCAATCAAATCCCAAATGGGGACTTCTGGCCAAGATGGAGGCATAGGTAGACACATTGTACCTCCTCACACAACCAAAAGAAGGACAACAACAATTTAAAACCCAAAATAGCCAGAACTGACAGAAAATCAAACTGTATGGAAGTCCCACACCCAAGGAGTTAAAGAAGACACATTCATCCAGACTGGTAGGAGGGGTGCTGACAGGCAGCTGGGTAGAGAGGACTAGTGGCAAGGCAGCAGCTGGAGGACCTGGGCGGTGGCTGGCAGACCCAGTGGTCCCACATTCCCATGCAGATAAATAGGGAGACACAACTGAGGAGCAGGATGGACAGGGCTCCAGTGTGGGGAAATAAAGCTGCAAACCTCTGATTGAAAACACCTGTGGGGGTTGAGGTGCTGGGAGAGACTCTCATCCTCATAGAAGAGTTCATTAGAGAGACCCACAGGGTCCTAGAACATACACAAGCCCACCCACTGGGAATCAGCACCAGAAGGGCCCAATTTGCTTGTGGGAAGTGAGGGAAGTGACTGAAATCTGGCAGAGAGTGGAGCAAGCACCATCGTTCCCTCTCAGATCCTTCCCCCAATACAGTGTCATGACGTAGCTATGTGGGTTACCCCACCTGGGTGAATACCTAAGGCTCCACCCCTCACTACATAACAGGTGCAAGAAGAACAAAAAAAATGGCACAAACCAAAGAACAGATCAAAGCTCCAGAACAAATACAACTAAACAATGAAGAGATAGCCAACCAATCAGATGCATAGTTCAAAACACTGGTGATCAGGATGCTCACAGAACTGGTTGAATTTTGTCACAAATTAGATGAAAAAATGAAGGCTATGCTAAGTGAAATAAAGAAAAATGTACAGGCAACCAATAGTGATGGGAAGGAAACTGGGACTCAGATCAATGGAGTGGACCAGAAGGAAGAAACAAACAACCAAACAGAAAAGAATGAAGAAACAAGAATTCAAAAAAATGAGGAGAGGCTTAGGAACCTCCAGGACATCTTTAAACATTCCAACATCCAAATTATAGGGGTACCAGTGGGGGAAGAGGAAGAGCAACATGAGGAAAACTTATCTGAACAAATAATAAAGGAGAACTTCCTCTATCTGGCAAAGGAAATAGACTTCCAGGAAGTCCAGGAAGTTCAGAGAGTCCCAAAGAAGTTGGACCCAAGGAGGAACACACCAAGGCACATCATAATTCCATTAGCCAAGATTAAAATGAAGGAGAGAATCCTTGAAGCAGCAAGAGATAAGGAGACGGTCACCTACAAAGGAGTTCCCATCACTGTCAGCTGATGTCTCAAAAGTGACCTTACAGGCAAGAAGGGGATGGAAAGAAGTATTCAAGTCATGAAAGTCAAGGACCTACATCCAAGACTGCTCTATCAGAAAACCTTTCATTTAGAATGGAAGGGAAGATAAAGTGCTTCTCAGATAAGGTCAAGTTAAAGGAGTTCATCATCACCAAGCCCTTATTCTATGAAATGTTAAAGGGACTTATCTAAGAAAAAGAAGATAAAAAATATGAACAGTAAGGTAACAGCAAACTCACAGTTATTAACAACCACATCTAAAACAAAAACAAAAGCAAACTAAGCAAACAATTAGAACAGGAGCAGAACCAGAGAAATGGAAATCACAAGGAGGGTTATCAACAGAGGGGTGGGATGGGGAGAGAGGGGAAAAAGGTACAGAGAATAAGTAGCATAGATGGTAGGTAGAAAATAGACAGGGGGAGGGTAAGAATAGTATGGGAAATGTAGAAGCCAAAGAACTTATATGTATGACCCATGGACATGAACTAAAGGGGGGAGGATGTGGGTGGGAGGGGGTGTGCAGGGTGGAGGAGAGTGAAAGGAAAATGGGACAACTGTAATAGCATAATCAATAAAATAAATTAAAAAATAAAATCCAAAATGAGACCTTCAAAAATGGGTGTCATATTTTGGGGTAATTTAGAGTTTCAGAAGATTCCAGATAAAAAAATCTAGCATGGGAGTTTTACTGAAACCTAATTTGCAAGAGAGAGTGGCGCTTGAATGAGCACTTTGGATGGGCAGATGCAGAATTGGGTAACCTGGAGAAAATTAATAAATCACCTCCTAAAACATAAACACTCACTAGACAGGAATAAACTTTAATCTAGTTGTACCCACATGCAGTATTTTCTCTCTGTAAAAGATACTCTAATGTCAGTGCTTCTGAACCCCAGCTCCTTCTGAGAGACACAGCTCTGCAGCAGGTTTTGTCTAGATGACCAAGATTTCCCATTTTTTTGCCCCACCCATTCTTATCCTTGTTGCACCCCTTCAGCCCAGCTGATTGGGCCTGGATGGGCATCTGACAACAAAGATAGCCAATCATCTGCCTATAACAAGTCCTCCTGAGGCCTGGGATTCTGCCCAAACAGAGATGATAGACATTTGTTAAACCAATCAGATTCCCTCTCTCATTATTGGATTTGGAAATAGGGAAAGAAAAAGGCAAGTGGAGGTGTGAGGCAGATGTGGGTGGACACCCTTGAAGGAGTGGATGCACCAGAGACTGGTAGTGGGGGATCCAAAGGGCAGATTCCTGAAACACCTTGAACTGCCTCAGAACCCAGTCCCTCTCCACCTCCTGGCTTTAGAAGACCAAACCCACTGAGTGGATTTGCATGAAAGGCCTCATCTCTCTTTGTCCCAAACGTACTTTAGAATGACTGCCCATTTCTGAATCACCTGAGACTGCTACTCTCGAAGAAGAGAGTAGCCTAACTGGCAGGAGTCTGTCACACCAGCAAGGTCTTGCTTCCCTTCAGAGACCATGCTTCTCTCTCCTCTCCTTCTGCATTTATGCTCATTCCCTCTGTGGGCTTGTTGTGGCATGTTATGGGCATGATCTTGTCTGAGCACAAGCTCAGTTGGTTTAGGAGCTTTGAAATTTAACTTCTCTGGGGTCTGTCTTCTTCTTTGGCTTTATTTTGGGCCCTTTCATACCTTATAGGATTGTGAAGAAGATGGAGCAGAAAGTAGTCAAGCATCTAGTAGAATCATGTGTATGTGTATTTACACACATACTCTGAAGTCTGACGGCCTGGGGTTAAATCTCAGCTCTACACCTTCCTGGCTGTGTGACCTTCAGTGGGCGGGGCTAATGGTAGGAACCCCCCCCCCCTCATTAAGTTGGGAAGAATAAGTGAAATATATATGTAAACATCTTAGCCCACTGTCTGGTACAATGTACATATTCTGTCAGTGCCAGCTATGATTATTGTGCATATACAAGAGATTATTTCCCCATGTAAAGGGCTACCTGAAGAGGAATGGATTTCCATAGTTAGAAGTTGGTAAAAGGGCTGACAATCAGATTGGCTTCTCAGTATAGGTCTCTTGCCTATAACTAGGAGTTAAGTTAGAGTTGCAGCAACAGGAAGCCATCTGGAACCTTGGGATAAGCAGCAATGAATCATTCTTCAGCCTCTGAGGGACTCTGTGAACTTCATCTAGGAAGTGAGGCTGCCTCATGGGCAATTAAAATACAGTGAAGGAGATAAGAAAAGCTCCACTAATTAAAACATAGCACATGTGGTCATGAGGGACTCATCAGCCTACCTGTGATCTCACACTTGCCTCATCTGCTCTGCAATTTCAGGCCCTAGACCTGCCTTCTGGGATGGGATACAGGCACACGAGGTTCCAGGAGGGAAAAACCAAGTGAGAGAAGCCCTCCAGACATGAACTCTTTAATCCTGACGTCAGGTAGCAAGCAAGCCTTCTTCGGCAAGTGAACTCATGCAGTCAAAAGACTTGTGCCAGATCAGAGTGACTACATTTACCTTTAACAACTCCAAACATATACAAGAAGGAAGAGATGACTGTGGAAATGCCCACATTTGCAAAGCTCTTGGAAATAGAAGTAAGTCTTACTAGGCTTCCATATATAAAAGGCTGGGCTGCCAGTTCTTCTAGATGCTGATCCTTCACATAAAATATTTAAATATTTTAATTACTAAAGGCATATAAACTGACTGCAATAAACTTTCAGCATTCCTAAATGGATGGGAGAAGTGTTTTCATGACTAGATTGCTAAATAAATTAGAATATAACAACATACTCAGTTTTAAAACTAAGCTGAATAAAATAAAATGTTACATGACAGATTATAACCACTTAGACTAGCTAGAATGGTTAGAGCTTCTACTAGAACGTCCTGTGTTGAAGCGGTGCCCTAGGTCTGTGCTGACAGGGTAGCCATGAGCCACAAGTGTGGTGACCACATGGGCAGTAAAATGTGGTCACCACACCTGAGATACTGAACATTTAATTTTACTTAACTTAAACTTAAATAGCCACATGGGGCTAGTGTTTACCATTTTGGAAGTTGTGTAAGGATCAGAGATTGGGTTAAATCTAAAGTAACCCAATCATGTACCTTGCATGCAACATCTCAGAATTAACACAAGTTATTTACCTATCATTTGTCTTCTCAAAACAGAAAAGTAAAGTGTCCACTCCCCAAACACATACCAAACAAAAACTGGTCATCTGAGCTTTCTAATTAGCTCAGCTTTCAAATAAAGAGGCAATTGCTATATATTGGGTTGGCAAAAAAAATCCAATGGTTTTTTTTTCATAAAGCTGTACTAGATTGTCATTAAAAATAAATTAATAGATAACCAAAGAAGAATTTTTAATAGATCACTATCCTTAAACTTGTATTAAAATTGAAAGAAAGATTCTCATACTTAATGATGCCCCCACAGACTGGCACCTGGACATAAGAGCTCTGAACTCCCTTTAGCACTATGGCAGAGTTGAGGAGCTGTGACGGAGACTGGCCTGCAAAGCCTAAAATATTTTTACCTGGCCCTTCAAGAAACAGTTTGCCAACCTGTGACATCAATTATCATAATACTGTACCGTTTGCGTGATAATTGAGGTAAGTATCAAGTGCTATGGGCATCAACGAGTTCTAACTAGACGGTCCAGGGAAAGCTTCCCACAAGACTGGATCTTGAAGGATAAATAGTTGAAGAATATGGTATGTTTGGGCTAAACTGTGTTCCATCCAAAACTCCTATGTTGAAGCCCTAACTTCCCAGAAACTCAAAATGTGACTATTTAGTTGGATTGTGTCATTGAAGATGTGATTAAGTTAAAATGAGGCCATTGAGGCGAGTTCTAAACAAATCAGGCCAGTTTATAAGAAGAAGAGATTTGGACACGCAGGGAGACACCAGAGACACACAGAGGGACAACCGCGGCTGTCCGCAGGGCTGGGAAAGAGGCCTCAGAAGAAATCAAACCAGCAGACACCTTGATCTTGGAGTTCTGTTGTTTAAGCCCCAGCAGTCTGTGGTATTTTATGGTAGCCCTAGCAAAACAACACAGCTGTAGAAGAGAATGTTATTATAGATCAGGGGAATCAACACGGCCAGAGCCTCTGGGCATGAATAGCTATGACATTTTCAACAAATGGTAAACATGTGTCTTTGGAGAATGTGAGTACTTACACGGGAAGTGAGGAAAAAAGACACAATGGACAAGGGACTCAATGCTAAAGCATTCATTTTATCCCCCTGACAGATAATGAGCTTGTAGAATTTGCTTTCTAGAATGGTAATTCTGATGGTAGGTGAGAGAACAGTGTCAGGAGGCCCAGTTGGGAAGCTTGAACCAGAGATGAGGAAAACCTGAACGATGGTATATGGCCAAAGGAGCACAGCATGATAAGTGAATTTAAGGGACATTTCTGAGGAAAACAAAAAGATTTTGTTGGCCAGTTAGATTTTAAAGGAACGGTACAGTAACACTTTGGCCTCTGTAAAATCAAATTGAAAAATTAAATTAAAAGTAAATTGAAACTGGTCCCTTACCAACTGTATATTTATTTCTAGCCCAGGAATGACAGGAAATGCTATTTTAAAAGGTCAAGTAAATTGTACTTTTTAAGTTTCAAGATGGATAAACTTAAAAGAATTTCTACATAGAGAAAATCAGGTCTTTTATAGATGAAAGCAGAAAAACAGGATAGATGGGATGGTTAGTTAGAACGACACAGAACAAGGAAACACAGTTTATCAGTGGGAGGGTTGGAACGATGGCTGTGGGGCGGGGGCTGACCAAATGAATGGAGATGGCAGCCTGAAAAACGAGCTCTGCTTTTGTGAGACTCGGTTAGAAATTTATTACTTTAATATAAATTTTCAACTGATGCCAGAGTTTTAAAATTACAGCATCGTTGCACAAAATATGGGTGTTTTGTCCTGCATTAAAACATTTGCTCTTAATAATGTGGTGTTCTTTGAAATGGATACCCTAATTATGCAGATGTTCATTCCTGAATGAAATATCGCCAAAGAAGAACCAGCCCAGCCAGATGTAACACTCTGAAGACACCCTCCTTTCCAGAGGTCTTATTTGAAGAATTTCAGGAATCAAAAAGAGCAAAATCTCAGTTGTTTAAAAGAACATTTCCTTGTTTTTTATCCGACATATCGATTGTGAGTTGTCGAAGTTGCTAGCTATCATAGTAGAAGAAAAAGAGGATTTGGCAAAATATACGCTGACTCTTAAGTTTCTACCCCCAAAGATGCACATTATTGCTGAAGTATGTTATGTGGCCACACTTAACTTCCTGTAGGTGGGAAAAATTCCTATCCTGTGCTAAGAAGGAGAGGGTGCTGGAATATCTATGAAATAGAACATTTGTGAAAAGTCTTAATGGATACTAGGGCAGAACATGTCTCAGGGCCTCAAAGCACTACCAATAAGTAAGCTGTCTTTGTATTTTTCTGTGAAAGAGAGCTCAAAAACTTTTAGCAAAAAGCCCTAAGTGATCATGTCAATGAAATCTGAAAGGTATGCAAGAAAGTCCATTTGTATTATGCATTTACAATCTTGAAGAAAGTAATAATGCCCAAAGAGTATTTTAACAATAATAGCTAACGTTTACTGAATGCTGAATACATGCCAGGCTCTGTTCTAAGTGCTTTGCATGTATTGACTAATTTTATACTTGAACCAACCTATGAAAAGGCCACAATTATTATCCCCAA
The DNA here is from genome assembly GCA_004027475.1 of Anoura caudifer. Classification (NCBI taxonomy): domain Eukaryota; kingdom Metazoa; phylum Chordata; class Mammalia; order Chiroptera; family Phyllostomidae; genus Anoura; species Anoura caudifer. Next base: position 43,833 of record PVKU01003379.1, on the reverse strand, counting down.
TTTACAGATAAGTAATCTGAGGCATAATGAGATTAACTAACTTTTCCAAAGCCATATGGCTAGTAAGTGACAAAGAAAAATATCGAACCAAGCAAAATACCTCCAGAGCTAGCCTGCTAAATTACTTATTACTTGCACAATTAACAAGTAAAACTAAATTCACATTTAATTAAAGGAACATTTCAGTAGCTGGGAGAATTAAGCCAAATCATCATTTGAGATTCCATTTTCATTGCATTCCAAATTCTATCAACATTTCAATATTTACATTTTTAATAATACTAGATATTTACACTACATTATTACATCATCTTCATCCATGTCACAATCAGGAACCATATATTTTTAAAACACCCTATTTTTCTAAATAAGCCATTTAATATTCCCAGAACTAAAGAGATTTGATATTTTATGTGAAATTTACCTTACTGACTATAAAAGGCCAAATTCCTTCAGATCAGTGTAGTGAACAATTACTGCTCTAACTACATAGAACCATCTCTACCCCTCCCTTACTTTCTCCTGAAAATAGCCTCTTCCCACTCTTTCCCCCTACTCTAGCAACATAAAAACCTCTGGACCAATCATCTTATAAGTAATGTTAGTTGGTCTAGGGGAAGGTGATCTGGACCAATCATCTCTCAGAACCTGTCCTGGTCAGCAGACTGGTTCCAGAGTGAGCATTTAATCCAAGCTGGGCCTCTCAGAGTCCTTTGCCAGGCATTTAGTAACTGAAAACAAGTTGAGTCCATCTCTTCCCAGGGAACTAAAACTATAAATGAAAAGCTCAAGTAGCTCCAGGCAACAGCCATGTTTTTGTTCCATGTGAGCAGAGCAAGCCAGTTGAAAGAGTAAAGAAGAGAGAACTTAGGCAGAAAAATAAAGACACGAACAAGCAAAAGGTAGAGAGAGAGGCCTGCCTGAGATTGGCTTCTGAGCCCCACTGCTGCCCTTGAGGTCGGTGACACACCACAAGGCCCTTGCTTCCACTGCTGTTACTTGGCTTTCTGTCATTTGCAACTAAAATAGTCTTCATCAATACAATCAACTTCTAAAACAATTAATCCAACTGCTATATTATTGAAAGATTTCAAAAGGGAACATGTGTGTATTTGTAATAATGATGGCTTATGAGCCACCAAAGAAAATACAATGAATGATCCAAGTTGAACAGAAGATTGAAGGAATATCATGATGACTGATTACATAACACAACCTCAAGAAAAGGGTGGTTCCAGGTTTTCTCTAATTTTTGCCTGTCTTGGCAAAAGCATAGAACCACATGGTATCTACTACCTATTCAGAAAGAAGAAATGGTAGGATAAAAATCATTTAAAGCATGCTATCAAGTGACTAAAACCCCAATTTCAGCATCCCTAGTAGAAGGCAAAATTTCAGGGATCCTCTTCTCCAAAGCTCTCTTATAGCATGTTTATTCCTTTGAGATTTTGAAGGGATTATATCTTCTTGGGCAGGTCCAATACATGTTTTTTCCAACACCACCAAGCAATTCTCCATTTCTCAGCAGACTGGGTGTCCTACCATTTAACTCAATTCTAACACTATCTACCTGGAGATAGTGTCAGAACCTACAAGTTAAGGGCTCAGTTCCACAAAGTTGCACCCCCACCACTTCAGGTGCCAATCATAAATCCAAGTGCTTCTGAACCACTGGCTATAGATCAGATTCCTACCACCCTCTCCTGGGGTTCAAGTAATTTGATAGATCAGCTCACAGAACTCAGAGATATTTACTTACAGTATCCAGTTTATTATTACAGCTATTATAAAGGATGCAGATGAACATCCAGATGAAGTACATAGGGCAAGATACACAGTAAAGGGCTCAGAGCTTCTATACTGTCTCTGGATACACTGCTCTCCCAGCACCTCCATATGTTCACCATCCTGGAAGCTCTTGGAACCGAATCCTTTTGGGTTTTTATGGAGGCTTCATTACATAATAATGGTTGAGTAAATCATTGGCCATTGGTGACTGAATTCACTCTCCAGTCCCTCTCCCCTCCTGGGAGGTTGGGGATTAGTAAAACTGAAAGTTCCAACACTCTAATCAAAAGGTTGGTTTCCCTGGCAACCAGCCCGCATCCTTAGGTTACCAAGAGGCTTTCCAAATGTCACATCATTAACATAAGATAACTTTATCTGTCTTCACTTTGGAAATTCCAAGGGTTTTAGGAACTCTGTGCCAGAAGTAGGATGAAGGCCAAATATATATTTATTAGAAATCACAGTATCACAATCGGGGAACAAATTCTTTCTCAAGACATTGATTATGGAAATTGTCATCAGCATTTCCTTCCACAATCATGAAGCTCTTGAATTTGAAGGGGGCCCAGCTTCACCTAAGAAGGTGTTTTTCTAACTCCCTTCCCTTCTAATCCTCTAAATTATATGGACCACTCTCCTGATAACCATTTTGATAATGTATCCACTAGGATCAGCTAATTAGACAGGTTTCCATTTTTAAATAAAAGAAAATAATATCATTATTATCCATTTAATCAGTCCTTAATTATTCATGTTAATAGATGGGAATAAAATGCAAATTACCCCAAGCATCGGATAATTTCAATATAAATTTTACAGTTAAGTCAGTTTATTTGATTTGTAGATTCTCCAAGATCTCTTCCCAACCATTATACCACAGGATCCTAGGTTATAAAAGAAGTACCATGTTGGAAGGAACTTGAAATCAGGAATGGAAAAGATGAGTTTGGACTATCAGTAAATGGGGGAGTGGGTGCATCTTAATATTAAGTGTAAATGATTTTTGGATAATCCATTTGCCTCTTTATGTAGATAATGAAATAATTACCACAACTGGTTTTGGAATGCAGTTCCACACTCCAACATATACATAACGCATTCACCAAACTCACAAACGCTTCTCTATAAGTTTGACTCTCTGTTGGTAGGCTTTAATTAGAAAGGCTAAGAAACAAGAGAGAACACTAGCTCCTATTTTATAAAGAATACTATTTCAGTCTTGGTCCCCCCAAAGGAGAACCCAAGAAAAAAACTTCTTTGCAGATAGGTTATTTTGAAATACGGTTCCTAGAGGGCAAGACTGCAAGATGGAGAGAGCAAAATAAGAATGCAAAGTCAACACAAGAATGAATTGTTGAGTGGGCCATTCCTATGAGCAGCCATTGCTTGATCTACTGGGACCTTTCAAGGAGCCTTATGTATTGTATCTCAGAAGTGTCCACTCTGGGGACAAAAGAGGAACATTTATCCATCTACTCTTCTATCTCAATGGTCAAGGGTGACTCAAGTAAATTTCTGGGTTACATATCTGTAAGTATGAAGAAAGCAGTATCCCATGACGTGATACCAGAGAATCCTTAGGGCAAGAAACTAGAGGTACACGATCATGGCATGAGTCCATAGCAAGTCTCAGCTTAACTGCCCCTGCATGAAGCAGACGAAAATCTGCAGGAACTAGTTTCCATGGAAGTAGTTCAAGTAAGAGGTTGACCTGACAGATACTTTAAATAATGCACATAATCTGTCCAATCAAATAAATAATGTCATAGGATTTGAAATAAAGAGATCCACATTCAAGGCACTTTTAGGAATGCATTTTGTTTGGTCAAAAATGCCACATATCTGTTCATGAATGTGCTCCCATGATCATTTTGTTAACGGAAAAGAGGAAGAGAGTTTCCCCTGTATTGTTCCTGCCACCAAAGGCAAGTATAGCAGTTCTGTCTAACACAAAATTTTCAGCAGCTGAGAGTAAGAAAGACAGATGGCAAATTCCTAAAGTATGGTTCTATTGGTGGGGAGATGAAAGACAGAGTATCATGAGCTCAACAAATACAAGATCATGCATGGCTAAAAATATTCAGCAGCAAACTAAAAAAAGTATTAAGAAGCTCTTGAGCAATCATTATTTTTCATAAAGAGCAGCAAAGAGTCTCCAGGTCAAATCATTCTCCAGGTTTAAAAGCATCAAGACTCCCTAGGGTTCAGCTTCAAGTAATCTATGGACATCACATTTACGTGGCCTTCCCATAAGAGTGGTGCAAATTTAGACAAGATACTCTGTACAAAGATGAGGATTTCTCTTAATAAGAAAAAATTCACTCAAGACTTCAATAAATGTACAGACGAAAGATGTGACAAAAAGAAAGTTGAAAAAATTAAAATCTTTGCATTTATTCATCTGACCCTTGCCAGTCTTGAAATGTTATGACTCTGTTAGAAGACCATCAAGAAAATTAACCCATGTTGTTGAGGAAAACAAGACAGTTGGCAGACGTAAAAAGAAGGATTACATTCCCCAGGTTTCCATGGAAATTGGAGGTTAAACTCTGAGTTTATTTTGCTGCAGGCAAATATTTTATTTATACAGAGTGGAAGGAGCTCCCTGAGTCAGTCCACCAGCCTGAACCATGAGGATCGATGCAAGGGCAGTCCACAGCCCTCAAAGGGCTCACCACACACTGGAGGCGGCTGGGCTCTTGAACGAGAATCAGCAAATGACAATGTCAAGAAAATAAGCAGAATATCTGGGAGAAAGTACTTCACAAACGCTAATGTAATTATCTTTAAAAATGTGAACCTGAATTTTCCTTTTAGTTTCCCACAAATTACATTCACCATTGAGGCCAAGCATGAGGCTTAATGACTTGAGCAAGAAGGCAAGGCCACTTGGGGCAAAGATGTCTACAGATGAACAAGAGAGGAAATGACATAGAGGGTTTCCACCAGACAGAAAAGGCAAATCATTCCCTATTGAGAAGGGAAAGAAAAGATTGGGGGGAGGGGAGAATGTAGGAGGAAGATTTTGTTTGGTCCCATAAGGGCCCAGCACTCCTGTCTCTCTGATCCTTAGCTCAGGCAATGGGAGCAGACAGTGAAAGGATAATAATCTAAGGTAGACAGAAAGGAAGCAATAAAAAAATGATTTGGACAAGCATTTAGATCAAGGGTGGGGGACAAAAAAATAGCTGAGGATAGAGACTGTTAAGATCGCACGGCGCTGCCATGGAAAGGTAGTGTAGGCTGGGCCAGGGGTGGACATCCCAGGCAAGGCTACTGCATGGGACTGAGGCAAGATGTGAGGTCTGAGGACCTGTGAGGCCTAGAAACCCTAGTTAGGACTGAGTCAGCAGAAATCCTAGCCCTAAACTTCTGCAGGGTATCCAGGGACCAGAAAGAGCATTAATCCCTGTTCTCCCTTCTGTCGCAAGGACAAATGAGCTTCCCTCTATCTATCCAGACACCATCATGTTGGCTGGAAAAAAAATCCTGAGAGGATTTCTTGAAAAAATTTTATTTACAGAGGTGGGCAAAAGTAGGTTTACAGTTATGAGTACACAAAACAGTGTTTATTCTGAGTTAATAAAGTTATTGTAATAATAACAACCTGCATGTCTTTTCCCATATGAACAACTATAAGCCTACTTTTGCCCACCCCTGTCTGTATATTTCAATGAGACTATAATCATTAATTGGCACATTTAAGTACCCCTTTGTCAGCTGCCAACAAGATGCAGTCTTGACAGCAAAATGAAAGAAGTTATAGAAAATAATGTATTTGCACACCTCAGTTGTCAATCAGGATAGATTAGATTATGCCAAGGTAATAGCCCTCAAATCTCAGTAGCTTAACACAATTATTTCTTGCTCATGCAGTATGTCCATTTCATGTTACTGGGGCTATGAACGGCTATTAGTCTCTAGTCCACGTTGCCCTCATTCCAAAACCCAGATTACTGAAGGCTCCATCATCTGGAACATATCAGGTTCTGATGGTGGACAAAAGAGAGAACTGGAGGGTTTTACAGCAGTAATTAAATGCTCTGGTTCTCACATCACTTCTGCTCCCTGCCCAGGAGAGTTACGTGGCCCTATTTAAACAGAAGATAGATGGGCAAGAGTAACCCCCTATGGAGCAGAAAGAGAGACAAACAGGACAGGGTTAGCATTAAGTCTCTATCACACAAGGCAGACTTACTTTACTGTATAAATTATTATTACAATTCTTTGTGAATATCTGAATTACCCAAAATTTGCATTATCTACCAGAACCTAAAATATAAGTCCTCCACCCACTCAGGTCATCTTTTCTTTCCCAAACTTACCTCAAAACTGGTCTGTACCTCTTCATCCCTAACCCAACCTCCTACTACTCTCTTCCTTTCAAATCCTTTCCATCATGCCTCCATGACATTGCCCACCCCTAGGGAGACTAGCTTCTCTGTTCTTGTTTCTTCACTTTCCCTTGACTGCCAAACACCTCCCAGCCTTTACCGAGACAACCCGGCCCCTCATTGCTTTCACAGCACCCACCATTCCCTAGGATGCCTCTGCTTCTGCAGTTCCCATGCAGTCAAGACCCAAATTTGGTTTACGTATTGCATTCACTTTACTCTGAGCATTCCTTACACCAAGGATTTTAGTCATTTCCCTCTCAGTCTTTATCTGGAGCTTGTAAATCATTTAATCCATCCTCTAACCAGAATCAGTCTCTTCTAAAAATGAGTCCACGGTACTATTGACTTTGTACGTGTTGAGAGAAGAGCTTTCCCCCTAGATCTAAATCTACACAGGTAAAGGGTATGATATAACCTGATTCTCTTTGCATGTGTCTGGAGGGAAAATGGTGGGAATTAAGCACAAGGTAGATTAGGGAATTCACTGGTCTCTTGTCAAGGGACCAGCCTCATAGGAAAGCTTCTGTCCCATGGGTGATGCCTGCAAACTCCCAAGGGCCTTCAGTAATTGTTTGCAGCTCCACCAAATGGCAGTTCCCCGTGTGCCCTTCTGAGAGACTTGCCACCCAGCAAACTGTACAAATACTGCCCTAATGAGGCTGTGAGCCTGAGACACAGATACAGACAGACCTCTTTCCAAGGCAACATTTTTATTGTCTGCAAAAATGGGAGAAAAAAAAGGAACAAAGTATTCCTAAAATTAGCAATGAAAGCTCTTAACTCCATCTTCAGTCTCTTCTCAAAGGTGTTTATGTCTTCTCTACTTCTCAAACTAAAAACTCTTTAGTTTAATAGCTTATGCTCCTAATAGTCACTAAATCTTTAGTAAATTGTATTTTCCCAAAGACGATGCTCTACTGTATCTATCTTACTGCATATGCTCCTCTTACAATGTGAGTGACACTCCCCATCCTGAGAGGCAGGACCTATATTCCTTCCACTGAACCTGGATGAGCTCAAGACTGCCCCTATCAAAGAGTATGGCAGAAGTGATGCTGTGTGACTTCTGAGGTTAAGTCAGACAAAAGAGATAGTGCCCACCTGCTTCTCTCTTTCAGGACACTCACCCTGGGAAACTAGCCTTTATGCTGCAAATAAGCCCAAACTAGCCCATGCAGAGAGATCACATGGAGAAGCCCATGTGGAAAGGAACTGTGGCCCTAAGTGGCACCTACTAGCGACCACTAGTCGGAGTGCATGAGCCTTCAGATGATTCCTGCTCCCAGCCTCACATCTCCTATTTGATGTCCCAGATCTCATGGAGCAGGATAGGCAATCCCTGTTCAAATGCATTATCCATAGAATTTGAGAGTATAATAAGTGTCTTTTTTGTTCCACTAAGTTTTAGGCTAGTTTGTTATGCAGTCATAGTAACTGGAACAAAATGTTTCCAGGTATTTCCTCCTCATTTCATCTTATATTACTCTCAGAGTGACATTTTCAAACAACCTAAAGATTATATAATAACATCTAGGGTAGTGGGAGGATTATTTCTGCCCGTCCACATTTCAACCAAAGAGGATTTTGTTTCTCTATAAGATGAAGGCAGTTCTCAAGGTCAAAGATGAAAGGAAAAAAAAAAAAAACAGTTGGAATGTTTCTTATCTTTACTTCTTATAGAGAAACGAAACTTTTGAACTAAAACTCTGTTTCTCACATTGATAAAGCCCTTCAGCCCACAGAGATATATTTGTTTTTGTGCCTACTTGGCTGTTTCCTCTTAATTTCTAAAGAGTTGAAAAGAGTAGCATAGTTTCAAAAAAAGACCGATAGTACATCGGGGCCCATTAATCTGAGAGGGACCAAGAACAAATGGTCTGCAGGGCTGGTTTTCATTCTAAAGATAAAATTAGTAAGAATCTCTTTAGTGTGGAAGAGTAGGTGAGGAATAAGTGAGAAATGTCATGAAAATATTAAATAGTAGTAAGAGACAAAACCTTTCCAATAACCTTTCTGTAACTGATAGTTTTCATTTTAAATCACATTTTCATCAGTTCCAAAGAGACCCTAACTGAACTTTTTTTTCTACTACAATTGACATTCAATGTTACTTTATATTAGTTTCAGGTGTACAGCATAGTGGTTATACATTTATATAATTTACAAAGTGATCCCTCCAATAAGTCTGGTCCCCACTTCCACACCTTCAATGGGCTCATCTAGCCTCCAGCTTTAAATCTCCCCTCTTTTCTATTTTTTAAAGATTTTATTTATTTATTTTTAGAGAGAGGGGAAGGGAGGGAGAAAGGAAGGGAGAGAAACATCAATGTATGTTTGCTTCTCACATGGCCCCCACGTGAGACCTGGCCTGCAACCCAGGCATGTGCCCTGACTGGGAATTGAACTGGCAACCCTTTGGTTCACAGCCCATGCTCAATCCACTGAGCTACACCAGCCAGGGCTAAATCTTCCCTCTTTTCTGACAACTTCCAAATTTGCATCTTCAGCCAAGACTTTGTCTCAAAACATTAGACTTGTATATCCATCTAGTGTCCCACACCACTAGATGTCTGACAGGCATTTCTAACTCAACTTCTCCAAAAGCAGAATCCTGATGTTCCTTTCTGAACCTGTTCCCCTTCCTGCCTTCTCCATCCTAGGTGATAGAAATTCTTTCCTTCCACTGGCTCAGAACAAAAACCCTAATATCACCTTGACCTCACTTTCACAAAACCCAGCCCATCCATTGGGAAATCTTATTGGCTCTAGCCTCAGACCATATCCAGAATCTAACAGCTTTTCATGACCTCCATCACTACATCATCTCTCATCTAGATTGCTGCAGCAGCCTCCTAACTGGTCTCCCTGCTCCCACCCTCACCTTCCTATGGTCTGCTGTTACCCCAGATACCAGAATGATCGTTCAGGAATATAAATAAAATCATGTGCTTCCTCTGCCCAGAATCCTCTAATGGCTTTGCAGCTCACTTGTAGTAAATGTCTAAATCCTTAAAATGGCAAAATAGGCCTGCCATAATTAGCTTCCTATTTCTCCTCTCTTATTTGACTCACTCTGCTCTGGGCTCACTGACTTCTTGGTTGTTCCTAAAAGACACCAAACACCTTCCTGCCTTAGTGCTTTTGAACTTGTTCTTCCCTTTGCCAGGAACACCTTCCACCCTCAACCCCACCCCTTATCTGTGTGGCTTATTTCCCACCTTCTTCAGCTTACCAGCAAAGCCTTCTCTCACCACCCTGTTTACAACAACAAATCCCATGCCCTGGCACTCTGGGTTCCTCTCCTCTGTTTTATTTTTCTCCAAAGAATTTATTACCCTCCAGCATTATATAAGTAACCAAGCAAACAGACATATGTGTTCATTCATTTATAGTCCATGTTCCCCATTTAGAATGTAAGTTCCATTATAGAAGGAATTTTTTTTTGTCTACTTTGCATATTGCTCAATTTCCAGGGACCATAATAGTCTCTGGCACATAGTAGTCGCAGGGATGGCCAGAATAACATACACCTGTTGATGAATGAATGAACAAAGGAATCACTGGACCATCATCAATCACAGCCAATCACGACTGGTGCTGAAGGCAAAAGACATGTGGAGAGCTTTGCAGAATGCACACACCTGCCTGGCCAGCTCCCAGGTGCAGAGTAATGACAGCAAAATTTGAGGGTCTTAGGTCACTCTCATCTCTGCCTTAGGGACAAAACACTACTCCATCAAAAGGACCAGCTTTAAGGCCAGACATTTGGTTTTAAAGTCCACTAACTAGTTGAATGATTTTGGACCAGTCACTTAACCACCCTGAGTTTTGGTTTCCTTATCTGCAAAATAAATATTATATAACATCAGCTACTTTTTGTAAGAGATGCAATAGAGATTAAATGAGTTAACAAATGGAAACAATGTTCCGTACATTACAAAGGGGCAAATGAGTATAAAACATTATAATTATATAAGAAAGAGAACAACCTCTCTGAGCCTACTGAGCCACTTATTCAGTGTAATTGAGGGGTATGTGATTAGTCACATGCGTGGCCAAAATGACTGCTTGGTTACTGCTGTGAGAATTATTGGCCTAAGAGAAGAGGGGACTGACAGATTTTTGTATTCACAAATGATGCATACTTCGCATACATTATTTTATTTTATCCTAATAAAAATTTATGAGAGGTAAATATTACAACAGTCATTTCAAAGTGATAAGTGAGGTTCAGAGAGTTTAAGTACCTTGCTAAATCTCATATGTTCATTTTGCTAGGAATTACAAAGCCATTTTCAAAACACCAGGCCAAGCCAATCCCTTAAACTTTTAAAATTAAACCTCTTTAGCCACGATTTTTAAACTGTGTTAAAGACAGGTGTTCCACATAAAATGTGAACAAAAGTGATGTTATAGAAGAAGGTGAAATATTTAATCAAAATTCACAGAAAATGGAAAAAACCTGATACAAAAGAATGCATACTATATGATTCCATTCAGGTGAAATTCTAGAACAGACAAAAATAAGCAATAGTGATAAAATCAAGTGATTTGTGTGTGTGTGTGTGTGTGTGTGTGTGTGTGCGCGCGCGCGCATGCGCACCCGCGCACGCTGGGGGTGGAGATAGCAGGGATTTATTGGGAAGGGGCTAAGGGAACTTAATAAGGAGATAGACATTTCCTATACTATTTTGACAGTGAATTAAATGGTGTATGCTTTCGTCAAAACTCATCAAACTCTCTACTACTTAAGATCTGTGCATTTCACTGCACATAATGCTGTCTTAGTCCATTCAGGTTGCAGTAATAAAATACTGCAGACTGGGTAGCTTACAAACAACAATTCCGAAAGCTGGATGTCCACAATCTGGGTACAGCATGGTCAAGTTCTGACGAAAGTCCTCCTATGGATTATAGACTGCTGACTTCTGGCTGCATCCTCACATGGTGGAAGGGACAAGAGTGCTCTCTCTGGGGACTCTTTATGAGGGCATTAGTCCCATTCATGACCTAATTGCCTCCCAAAGGCTCCACCTCCTAACACCATCACACTGGGCATTAGGATTTCAAGATATGAATTTTGGGAGGACACAATCATTCAGACCATAGTAATTACATTTCAACTTAAAAAATTTAAAGTCATAGACAAATGACTTTTAGATTTGAAACCCAAGTGAGAAGTAATGACACTGTTGTGAGGGCTTTTATTAAGCCTCAGGAAAATCCAATAATGTAGGTCGAAAATCAAACCCATCTTCAAGATGAAGCTGAAGTACACAACATTAAGGCATTTCTGTGGTCCACACAGCCAGGAGCAGTGGAGCTGGGGTTTAAACCAGTGATGTAATTGAACACCCCACTACATCTGTCTCTGAAGAGGATTTGTCATGATAGCAATGAAACTAGAAAAAAAAATCTTGTTCATTTTTTCCCAAGTATATATACCAAGTTTTTAGCCTCAGTATTGTGTGGATAAAGAGAATATATGAATATTAAGTAGCCGATCAGACCTTATTCAGAGGTGCCTTAGCAGGAAATTATAAAGAATGATGAAAATCTGTGGAGCCATAGGGATAGAAATAAAGATTAGATTTTTCTCCTATGTCACAATCCATTTTATTTCACTTTACTTAAAATGTTTTAAAAACATTTAATCTTATCTTCATAGGAACAAATGAAGTAAACATATGGCTTTGAGTTGTAACAAAGAATGAATGTTTGAATAGTCACCATAACAAAGATTAAAGTCATATCAAATAAACCCCATTTAAAACTGTGGAAGCTTTAGCCACTTCATATTGTGTGGTCTATTTTTAATGCCTCTCCCTATATACAATAGCTTTTATTTAATGTGGGAGGTGAGTCAATAAAAATGTCACAGAATAGATAGCAGCCATATGACACATTATTTCCCAATAGTCCCTTCCTTTAGTGATGAAATTCACTACATCTTCCTTAGTAAGGCAAAATGGTAGTTAATTTAAATTCAAACAACCATGCTGGACATAACCAACTTAGCAGCAGAGAGTTGCAAAAAGAAACTCATAAGGATCAAGGAAGACATTAACCATCATAAAGAAACAACAAAAGATAAATAATAGAATCTTGCTTACTACTCTTAACTATGGGAAATGAATTATTTCCTTGGTATTTTTCTCAAATGTGACATTAAACAGAAAGGCCTTGGAAGAGAAAAACACTTATTTGGGTGAAAGAAACATAAATAAAAGAGTTACATGATATAAACAATGCTAATACCAAAGAATATTTGCTGCATGCAAGCCAAAACTTCTGCAAAAACTGAAACTATAGTGCAAAGGAGTTTAAGTCTTTCACAGGCCTTACAACACCGCTGCCCACCAGGACTCGCTGCAGTGATAGAAATGTCCTGTATCTGCTCTGTCCAGTGTAGTGGCCACTAGCCACGTGAGGTTAGTTGAGCACTTAAAATGTGGCTAATGTGAATGAAGAACTGAAGTTTTAATTTTATTTAATTAACTTTAAATAACCCAAATGTGATGAATGGCCATTGAACTGAGCAGTCTATCCTTAGAAATAGACAAACGTTTGAAACTGAACTTATCTTCAAAGAAACCCCTGATGACTCTGTCATTTCCCGAACTGAAAATTTTACAGTTAAAATAGGCTTATTTATTTTTTTATTTATTGTTTAAGCTGTTTCAGTTGTTCTCACTTTTCTCCTCTTCCCCTCCCTCATCCAACCCCACCCTCTCCCCAACCCGAGGTAATCCCTACATTCTTGTGGATGTCCTTGAGTTGTGCATAAATGTTCTTTAATTAACCCCTTCACCATCTTTCATCCTATTCCCCCACCTCCTTTCCTGCAGCTGCTTAGCTACATCTGTTCTATGTATCTAAGCTTCTGTTACTATCTTGTTCGTTAATTTATTGTGTTCATCAGATTCCATATATAAGTGAGATCATGTGCTACTTTTCTTTTGTTTACTGGCTTAATTCACTTCGCATAATTTTCTCCAGGTCCATCCATGATGTTGTAAAATGTACCAGTTTCTTCTTTTTTTTACCACTGCACAGTATTCCATTGTATAAATATACCACAGCTTTTTTATCCACTCTTTCACTGATGGGCACTAGGATGTTTCCAAATCTTGGCTATTGTAACTAGTGCTGCTATAAACATAGGGGTGCATATGTTTTTTTGTATTAGTGTTTCAGGATCTTTGGGTTATATTCCCAGAAGTGGAATTGCTGGGTCAAAAGGGAGTTCCATCTTTAATTTTTTAAGGATACTCCATATTGTTTTCCACAGTGGCTGCACCAATCTGCATTCCCACCAACAGTGCAAAAGGGTTCCCCTTTCTCCACACCCTCACCAGCACTTGTTGTTTGTTGATTTATTGATGATAGGCCATTCTGACAGGTGTGAGGTACAATCTCATTGTGGTTTCGATTTGCATTTCTCTGATGATTAGTGACATTGAGCATATTTTCATATGTCTATTGGCCATCTGTACATCCTCTTTGGAGAAGTGGCTATTCGGTTTTTGACCATTTTGCAACAAAGAAAGAAAATTATAGACCAATATCCCTGATGAACATGGATGCTAAAATCTTCAACAAAATATTAGCAAACCAGATCTAGTAATACGTCAAAAAGATCATATACCACAATCAGGTGGGATTTATCCTGGGGATGCAAGGTTGGTATAATATTCACAAATCAATAAATGTAGTTCATTATATAAACAAAATGAAAGACAAAAATTACATGACCATATCAATAGATACAGAAAAATCATTTGATAAAATCTAGCACCCATTTATGATAAAAGCTCTTAGCAGAGTGGGAATAGCAGGACCATACCTCAACAAAATAAAGGCCATATATGAAAAACCTACAGCTAACATCATTCTCAATGGGCAAGAATTAAAATGTTCCCTTTAAGATCAGAAACAAGACAGGGATGTCTGCTTTCATTGTTCTTATTCAAAATAGTTCTGGAAGTCCAAGCTACAGCAATCAGACACAAAAAAAGAAATAAAAAACATCCAAATTGGAAAGCAGGAAATAAAGCCATCATTATTTGCAGATGGCATGATATTGTGCACAGAGAACCCTAAAGACTCCACCAAAAATCTACCAGACATAAGAAATGAATTTAGCAAAGTAGCAGGTTATAAAATTAATATTCAAAAATTGATGGCATTTTTATACACCAATATTGAGCTATAAGAAAGAGAAACTAAGCCCTGGCTTGTGTGGCTCAGTGGATTGAGTACTGGCTTGCAAACCAAGGGATCATTGATTTGATTCCCAGTCAGGGCATGTGTCTGGGTTACAGGCCAGGTCCCCATTGCAGGGCGCCAGAGGTAGCCACACATTGATGTTTCTCTCCCTCTCTTTCTCTCTCTCCACTCTAATCATAAATAAATAAATAAAATCTTTAAAAAAAAAAAAGAAAGAGAAACTAAGAAAACAATACCATGAACAACATTAAAATGGCCATTCTACCCAGAGTAGTCTACACATTTAATGTAATACTTATTAAAATACCAATGGCATACTTCACAGAACTAGAACAAATACTCCAAAAATTTATATGAACCAAAAAAGACCCCAAATAGCCTCAGCAATCTTGTGAAAGAAGAACAAAGTTGGAGGTATCACAACTCCTGATATCAAACTATCCTATAAGGCCACTATAATAAAAACAGCTTGGTACTGGCACAAGAACAGACATATACATCAGTGGAACAGAGCAGAGAGCATAGGAATAAACCCATGCCTGTATGAGTAATTGACATTTGACAAAGCTGGCAAGAGCATTCAATGGAACAAAGACAGTTTCTTCAATAAATGGTGCTAGAAAAACTGGACCAGTACATGCAAAAAAATGAAACAAGACCAACTTACACCATCCAAAAAAGTAAACTCAAAATGGATAAAAGACTTAAATGTAAATGGTGAAACTATGAAATTCCTAGAAAAAAACATAGGGAGTAAAATCTCAGATATTCAGAGTAGAAATGTTTTTGATGATATATCTCCTAAGGCACTGGAAACAAAGCAGAAAATAAACAAATGGGACTACATCAAATTAAAGAGCTTTTGTACAGCTAAAGAAACCATCAGCAAAACAAATAGGGAATCCACTGTATCGGAGAACATTTTTACCAATGATCTATCCGTTTAATCTCCAAAATATACAAAGAGCTAACACAACTCAATACCAGGAAGAAAAACAACCAAAACTGACTTTTGAACGTTGCTCAGACATGTCTATGTGGTTTAAAGAGTTCTATTTGTTGTCAACACCTGCTGTTCCCAGGGCAGCACTTACAACTATGTCTAATGAAAGTGTGCCCCATAGTAATGAAATGGACTGTGACATTGGAAACACTCTCACTCCTCCCGTTGGCCCATGAGATTCCCAGCACATGGCCTTACACACGGATGATGTGTAGACCTTTATCTGATTCTTAGATTCTAAACCAAGAAAATAACAAGGTCTCCTGGTGAGTCTGAGAAGTAAATAAAAATAGGTCTGACAGCCTGGCCTCCCTTCTGCAAGAGCTTGTCATTCTTACTAACAGATTTCTTCCATGTGCTCAGCTCCTCCACATGCTCTAATGCTATAGCACAGTAATTCACTATAATCCACTAGCCTTCTGCCCTCTTCCAAATAAATCTGACTCTTGGTGGAAACCACCCGTGAAGTCTAGGCAATGAAATCCACTTCAACTAACCAAAGACCTAAACTTTTGTTATTAACAAGGTTGTCAATAGAGCTAGAGACAGAATGCAGATTTCATTTAATCAGCTAATAATAACTGCCTGGATCAGCTACTAATAGTAAATTAATAATGTCCTTAGGTGTCCTGAAGTGCATCTAGGATTACTAAAAAATCATGTTGTAATCATTTAGCAATATCTTCCACATGCTCACAAACAGGGACTTGTGGCTTCTTTGCTATCTGCTATTCCTATTCGAGGCAAGGTGGGGATACATAGTTAAGGAAAATATAATAAAAACACATTTTCCAATAAATATCCTACAACAAAGCGTTATAGGAACAATAGGAGGACAGAGATGATAGAGATCAATCACAACTGGAAACACTGTGGGTGGAATCATGGAAGAGGAAGCACTTGAGCTGGGTCTTGAAAGATGAGTGGATTGTAGAGTACATGGCGGGGGCAAAGGCATTATCAGCAATGACAGACACAGGGATACACAGCATGTCAGAGTAAGGGCAAATGTTGTGTGACAAAGGTAGAAAGAGGTGCACTGAAAAATGCTACTAAAAAGACAACATCGAGTCAAGTCCAGAAAGACATTGGATACCATGCCCTGGAATTTGTTTTACAGCAATAACTAGCGAGCAGATTTTTTCCATCAAAGTTGTAGCATGGTCAGATCTGTATTTAAAGAACACAAGTTTGCCACGAGCAAGATGGATGGGTGAAACAAGGTGTCAAGTGCAGCAAGTTATTCGATTCATTTACTTGTAATGTAAGCTTCACAAAATTCCAAAATTGAGTTGAGAGGCCTTATAATGACATCACTGTTGGTTGCCACCCCAACAACCATTTTTTCTTCTTTATTAGCTCATAAAATCTTACTTTCATGAAGGCAACAAAATGCACAAAGAAGCTGGGTCTCTCACCTTGCCTCACGCTGAATCATCAGTGGTCCATAAAATTCATTGCCCTTTGCCAGTGATTTTTTTTAATAGGCACAGAAAAGACATTTGACAAAATTCGATGTACTTGCATGAAGGAGAATAACTTTTGGAAGCGATGAATATGTTATTACCTTAATCGTGGTTTCACAGGTATATGTATGTGTTTAAATTCATCAAATTGCATGCATTAAACATGTGCAGTTTTTTATATATCACTATTTTTTAAACTCTCATCAAAGCAGAAATAGAAAGAAGTTTCCTACATCTCGTAAAAAAGTGTCAGCAAAAGACATGCAACTAATGTTTCCCCTAATGTAGGAACACTGAATGAACACTTCACCCCGAGACTGGGAGCAAGGCACTTACACTAAACACGGTGCTTAAGGTCCTAGTCATGCCTCAGAGCAAGAAAAAATAAGTAAAAGGTATAAAGTTTGAAAGGAAGAAGTAAAACTCTCTTTACTCATTGTCAATAAACTATATACATAAAATATTTTCAAGATTCTACTAAACTAGTAGAACTAATAAATAAATTTAGCAAAGTCACAGGATCTAAGATCAATATACAAAAGTCAATTTTATTTCTGAATTTTATCGATAAACATTTAGAAGAAAATAGTCTTAAAATACCATTTGAAGTATATACTCAAAAGTATGAAAAGCAAGGACTCAAACAAATATTTGTACACCTACATTAATAGCAGCATAATTCACAATAGACAAAAAGTGGAAACAACCCAAGTGTCCACGGATGGGTGAACAGGTAAGCAAAATGTAGTATATACATACAATAGAATATTATTCAGCCCCAATAAAGGAAGGAAATTCTGACAAATGTTACAACATGGGTGAACCTGGAAGGCCTTATAAGAAGTGAAATAAATCAGTCACAAAAGGACAAACAGTGTATGGTTCCACTTACATCAGGTACCTCGAGTAGTCAAACGCACGAAGACCGAAAGCGGAGTGGCACTGGGCAGGAGCTGAAGGAAGGGAAGAATCAGGGAGTTAGTGTTGAATGAGTACCCACTTCCACTCTGGGAAGATGCAAAGAGTTCTGGAAACGGATGGTAGTGAAAGCTGCACAGCGGTGAGGATGTACTTACAACCACTGAACTACACAGTTAAAAATAGTTTAAGTGATAAAATTTTGTTATATATATTTTACCATTATTTAAAAAATTAAGATACCACTAACAGAAGCACTAAATTACATATGTATTCCTAAGATATCTATGTATATCTTAGGAATAAATTTAATGAAAGACATGCAAGTCCCATACACCAAAACAAGGCTGAGAGAAATTAAAGATCTAAATAAATGGAGAAAAAAAAGGACAATGCTGGAGATTCACCCTACCGATTTCAAGACATTATAAAGGCCCAGTAATCAAGGCATGTGATACTTCTGAAGGATAAATAAACTAGTGGAACAGATTAAAGAGTCCAGGAATAGACCACACATTTATAGTCAATTTATTTTAGGTGAAAGAGCTACAGCAATTCAACTGGGGGAAGAAAGGTCTTTTTAATAAATGGTGCTTGGATAAGTGTATGGAAAAATGAATTATAAATGCAAATGCAAAAGTTGAAACTATACAGCTTCTAGGAAACTATAGACGGTCTGGGGTAGGGCCCAAGAATTTGCCTTTCAAACGCAAGTTTCTCAGGTGACATGCATGCTGCTGGTTCAGTGACAACATTTTGTCATTATTTTTTAACAGCATGGGGCAAGATGAAAAAGAAAATACAAGAACTGAAATTTTTTCACTCAAATTTTCCCTTTGAATAATTATAAAGTAAAATAGTAACTTCTTAGGAATAAATTGAAACTATTAATAATTTAGGATTCAGTAGAAATGATAAAAGCCACAAAGAAATACTTTTTTCAACCATGTTGAAACTTAGGACCAGGAAACCACAGGTTTTTGAGGAGCCAACTGGGATACTACACACCAAGAGAAATTTATTGCATTGATGACATGCCTTGAGCCAAAGGAAAATAACCATGCATATAATATGCACCCTTGCTTATGTGCCCAACTTGAAGATAATATATTCAAATATAATTCAGTCTGCTGGCCCATTCTTGCTAGATCGTGCTTCATGATGAAATATCACTGCCACTTGCCTGGATTAGAAAAAGCCTTCTGTATGGGGACTTTTCTGTTATTCTCCTGCTATTTGATTGCCTTCACAACCATGCTCTGTGTCATGCTTCTTGTTGTTATCTGCTTTTAAGTTTTAGCCCTGTAGTTTGCAGTTAGTGTGTGGTTAGGGCAGTAAGCAAGCAGCAAACAAATAGGCAACATAAAGGAATTCTAAAGCTTTGCAAAGGGGACTTCACTGATGATGATCTTACAGAGGGACACAGAGGCAGCAAGGGTTAGGAGTATGGGCCATGGAGTAAGGCAATCCTGGGTTCAAACCCTGTTCTACTATTTAACTAGAATTTAACAACTTCTGAAGCAGTTTCATCAATCACTGAAGGTCTGTTTTCTCATGTGTAAGGGGAGCTCTTGTGAAGATCAAATGGGACAATGTATGGAAAGTATTCAGCCCATTGCCTGAACCTATTATGAGTAACTATTGTAAATGTAGCTGAGATAATATCTTAAATCATATAATGTGTATTTCTCCTTTGTTCTTTCAGAAGCATCTCTGTACCCAGTATAAAGCATTAATCTGGGGAAGGGGGTGGACAGGAATTATGGAGTAGAAAGTGGAAGAAAAACAATTAGGAGATTTATTGCAGAAACAAAAAGAAAATTAGTTACTATTCAGATTCTGGTAGCCAATATAGAATGCTCTGAAGGAGAGAGAGAGAGAGAGAGAGAGAGAGAGAGAGAGAGAGAGAGAGAGAGAGAGAGAGAGAGAGAGAAATCTGAGGTGCTGAGCATTTTATCTAAGATACTGAATATGTACCTAAAGGGGCCACATGGTAGATTTGCCAAACTGGCTACTGTCATCACCCTCTTTGTAGCCATGCTCTTTGCAACATAACTTTGCAGTCCATCCCATGGAAAGTTCCAGCAGACCGAACAGCAAGTGCAAAGACCCTAAAGCAAGAAGGAGCTTGACAGTGCTCAAGAATCACAGAGAAGGTTAGTGTGGCTGGAGTGCAAGGAGAAGGGCCTGGGGAGCAATAGAAGATGAAGCTGGAGAGAGGACAGTGCCAGATCACAAATGGCCCTTAAGAGTAGGAAATCCCTGGCAACAGTAAAAGACCAAAACTTGAACCACTGTGGACTACCTATACATGAGTACAGGAGGACCTATTGCTAAAATATTAAAATTCTTTCATGCAAGTTGGTAAACAGCCCCAGTGCTGATCCCCCCAAATGTCCCCACAACCCTGGTCAGCCAGACCTCTCCCCCAAGACCAGAAATCTTTCATGATCCTGTAATTTAAGAATTCAGGAAGACTTAAATGTAAGTTGTAAAACCATAAAACTCCTGGAAGAAAGCGTAGGCAGTAAAATCTTGAACATTTATCTTAGTAATATTGTTTCTGATATATTTCCTCAGGCAAGAAAAACAAAAGAAAACATTTAATTAGTCTGATATATTTCCTCAGGCAAAGGAAACAAAAAGAAAAAATAAACACAAAAAAATAAAAGCTTTTGCACAGCAGAGGAAACTATCAACAAACTGAAAAGACAATTCACTTAGTGGGAGAATATATTTGTCAATGATACATCTGATAAGGGGTTAATATCCAAAATTTATAAAGAATTTCTACAACTCAACACCAGAAACCCCCCAAACAATCCAATTTAAAAATGGGCAAAGGACCTCAATAGACACTTCTCCAAGAAGGACTTACAAATGGCCAATAGACATATGAAAAGATGCTCAACGTCACTAATCATCAGAGGTGCACGGAGCCCACCCCAAGCTGAACTTCCCTGTGAAGGCTGGGAATCTCCTCTCTGGCCTGTTAAAGAAGAGCAGTGGTCCAGGCAAGGGTCCACGCTAGCAGTTGCTTCCGGAGTCATTCGCCTCTGCGGGGTGGCAGAGTCCCCTGGCCTTGAGGGAGCACATCTGAGTTGGGACACCAAAAGTTGAGATGGAAGTGACCAGGATGGCCCTCCCATGGAAGGACACTCTTTGCTGTTTACTTAGCATGTCAGGGCTCACATGTGCAACTTTGGGACCCTACCCAAGTGGTGCCTGTTCCACACCCCAGAGTATAGGTTGGGGCACTCCAGTACAGATCTATAAGATCCCTTACAGTTCTAATATATTGTGATTTTGGCATACAATTTGAAATTAAACCCAGACGCTGACTTTAATTCAGAGTTTAACACATAATTGCATGCTTAAGTTGATAGACAGTGGGACTGTTGTCTAAAAAAAATGAAATGTATAAACTAGGGATCCATCTGTGACCATTAAAGAGCCTAAAATTAACACAAAAGGCACATTACTACCAACAATCCATGAATTCATTCCATATGCATTCATCAGACAGCATTAAATAAAAGCTCAGAATGCAAAAAACAATTATATAGTTTGAATATCTAAAAATTCTTCCTCTAAAGGGCATCCTTGTATAAATGTGTAAAATAAAAGTGTGTTAACCTAATATTGAAACTGAAACACATGCTAGCTTTAGGGGAAGATGATTGTCATATTAATTTCCTGCTTGAAATTGCCTTAGACAATAATCATCAGCATTGTAAATGTACATACTGTTCAACACAGAAATTGTACTGGTAGAAATTTATCCCGGTAAAATTTTGCACATGTATACAAGAATGTTCATTATCACAAGATGGATAGCAGGGGGGAATTGGAAACAATTGAAATTCCTGTTAATAAGGGAGTAGTTAAATTATCAGGCATTTATATGCTAGAATATACTGCAATTACTAAAAAAACAGTCAAATATACCTCTATGGCAGAAAAATAATTTTATATTAACCAAAGTAGCTGTCACCCACAGCCTCTGTGCTTACCCCACATCTAATCCCTGCCTCCCATCCAATCTACATTGAGGTTGAGGCCATCGTTGTGTCAGAAAGGCATGGTTACCAAGAGCGCTGATCACAAAAAGATCATTGTTAGCACTTGGGACCCAAGACAAGGACCCAGAGAAAGGCATTCTCAGTCCAAAGAGCACAGTTTTGAGAGTGAAAGGGGATGCTGTTAATAATGACATGTTAATAACCTGGACTGTTCTGGGGAAACAGGGTCACCCTACTTACGGATGTTTCCCCTCCGGTTCACTCATTTTCTTATAAACCAAAGGCAAATGTCATCTTTTAGCAGGTAAGGTCCTTGCTCTGGTGGAGTTGAGACAAAGGAAAATGGAGATTAATGAAGTAAACAAAATAATGAACAAGATCATTGGGGACTGAGAAAGCTTTGAAGAAAATTTAAAACTGGACAAAGTGATGAAAAGGTAGACTGGTCAGGAAGACCTGCTTGAGGGGAAGACATTTGGCTAGAGACCTAAGGTCCAGACAGGGTTGGGCATGCCACCATATGGGACCAGAGGGCTCCTGACAGGTGACTAATCAGAATAAAGGTACTGGTCCTGCCTCGAGGTGGCAGACCAGAAGACACGGTGTGGCAGGGGCTGGCTGAGAGAACCCAGCACAAGGCAATGGACCACAAGGGTGGTGCTGGTTGAACAGGAAACTGAGACTCAGACCTAACTGTGAACTGCGGCAGTTGCCCCGGTGGGAGAAACTCTGAGTCTCACATGGGTTCTTGGAAAGTGAGGACAGAGAGGAGCAGGTGATCCACACTGTTCCCTCTCTGGCCCCTCCCCCACAGGCAGCGCTGCAGCACAGCAAGGAGGGTTGCCCTGCCCTGGTGATTACCTAAGGCCCGCCCCCTTACAACTTATCTGGTGCACAAGAGACAAAGAAATATGGCCCAAATGAAAGAACAGAGCATAACTCCAGAAAGAAATCTAAGCAATGAGGAGGTAGCCAACCTATGTGATGGAGAATTCAAAACCCTGGTAATCAAAATGCTCACAGAACTGATTGAGCTTGGCCACAAAATCAAAGAGCAAATGAAAGATACTGAAAGTAAAATAAAGCAAAATATTCAGGGAACCAACAATGACAGGAAGGAAACCAGAACTCAAAGTAACAATTTGGAATAAAAAAAAAAAAAAAAAAACATCCAACTGGAACAGAATGAAGAAACAAGAATTTGAAAAATGAAGAGAGGTTTAGGAAACTCTGGGACAACTTGAAATGTTCCAATATTCAAGTTATAGGGGTGCCAGAAGGAGAAGAACAACAGCAAGAAATTGAAAACTTATTTGAACAAATAATGAAGGAAAACTTCCCCAATTTGGTGAAAGAAATAGACTTCCAGGAAGCCCAGGAAGCCCGGAGAGTCCCAAAGAAGTTGGACCCAAAGAGGAACACACCAAGGCACATCATCATTAAGTTCCCCTTTCCTCTTAAAAGCAGCAAGAGAAAAGGAGACAGTCACCTACAAAGGAGTGCCAGTAACACTATCAGCTGATTTCTCAAAAGAAATCTAGAAGGCAAGAAGGGGCTGGAAAGAAGTATTCCAAGTCATGAAAGGCAAGGACCTACATCCAAGATTGCTCTATGCAGCAAAGCTATCACTTAGAATGGAAGGGCAGATTAAAGTGCTTCCCAGATAAGGTCAAGTTCAAGGAGTTCATCATCACCAAGCCCTTATTCTATGAAATGTTAAAGGGACTTAGCTAAGAAAATGAAGATCAAAAACTATGAAGAGTAAAATGACAACAAACTATCAACAGATGAACCTAAAAAAAAAGAAAGAAAGAAAAACAATGAAAACAAAAACTAAGCAAACAATAGAACAGGAACAGAATCAGAGAAATGGAGATCACATGAAGGGATTTCAGTGGGGAGGGAAAAAGGAGGGATGGGGGAAAGGTACAGGGAATAAGAAGCATACTTGGTAGGCATTTGGTAGGCATAAAATATACCAGGAGAGGTTAAGAATGGTATAGGAAACAGAGAATTCAAAGAACTTATGGACATGAACTAAATGGAGGGAATGCTGGAGGTCTGGGGGTGCAGGGCAAAGGGGGGGTAAAGGGGGGAAATTGGGAAAACTGTATTAGTATAATCAGTAAAATATACTTTTTAAAAAGAACAAAGGTCCTGAGGCCTCCTCTGTGTTGAAGAAACAGACCTCACGAAAAGGAAACTCCACTAGAAGTGAGCAAGAGATGACACATTCTGATTCACGGTTTGGGGAAAGGAACAAGGAAGAAGAAAACTGTGAAGCCAAAGACAACTGAAGGAGGAGGATGGATGGTGTGGCTGGGAGAGAAAATTAGTAGAGACAGGAAAGGAAAATGGGAGCCTAGGTACATGCTCCAGACGAGAGGTGGTCCATGGGATGCTGAGAACTGACAGAGCCAGGACTGGCTCACCCAAAAGGAAACGGAGTTTCCCTAAAACTCCAGGGAGGTCAGGGGGAAACAGCAGGAAGACCTGAAATTGGAGGAGTGCAGCCTAGTCAAGGAAAGGCTAACATAGAAGTTACTTTCCAACACATCTGTTACAATTGCAGTTTACCTCAGGCTAAGTCATTTGGATTGATCCGACTTGAATCTCCAAATAGAAGAGGTAATTTGGGTTGTTGGATATTTCCTCCACGTGGAAATACTCTGCAATGATGAATATTTGGCAACTCCATCTTCTCTGAACTCTGTATTGTGTTCCATTGATCTATGTGCCTATCCTTTTGCCAGCAACACAATGTCTTGATGTGTAAAGACTTTATACATACTTGGTTTTAGAGTAAGTCTTAAAATCAGGCAGTGTGAATCCTCCAACTTTATTCTTTTGCAAAATTGTTTTGCCAGTCCATGTTTTAAGATCTTATTTTAATATTTTGTGGAATTTTTTCATATTTATTAAATATAGCTGGTTCATTTCTTTTTGTCTGGAAAAAAAGAAAAGAAAAGAAAGAAGAGCTGCCTGTAAGGAATACATTGGGCTTCAAGTGACAGAATACTTCATTTCAGTGCCTGAAACAAAGAAGGATACTTTTCCCCCTCATAAGAGAAAGTCTGAATACAGGTGTCTGCTAGCATTGGCTCAGTGTCTCAATAACGTCAAGGCCAATATCTCTGTGGGTCTCTTACCTGTTCCTCATGGTCACACAATGGCAGCTACAGCTGCTGTTGTCTTGTCCATTCAAGGCAGAAGAAAAGAAGAAATACAGGAGGAGTAACATGTCTCCTTGTCTAGAAAACTGTGTTAAATGGCCCCCTTTGGCTACAAGAAAGGTTGGGAAAAAAGTAATTTTGTTTCTCAGCCTATGCAACAGACAGAGGCCAGGAAGAAAGTGGTTTGACATAAGAGTTGGGAGTGCCATCGTCTGGTGTCTGCCACAAAAGTTGAGGAGATGTTTCTAAAACAAAACAAACAAAAAAAAAAGTTTGTCATTAAATTCTCCACCCCCCACTCCCTATCCCCCAAAAAAACCTTCAGTAGAGGAATTAGTGATTAGCTACATCACTTTCCTTCTCAATTTTGGACAGGAACCAACTCAGTGACTCCTGGTCCTGCCTTTCCCCATTGTGAGAGTTATTTCTTCCCCAGCGTGTTACAGAACTCACACGGTCCTTGAGAGGCAGAGGGGCCATCTAGAAAAACAAACCTAGTCTATTGCTTAAGGGAAGATCGACATTATGATGAGGCTACAACATAGCTCTCTTTAATACATTTTCAAAAAAAAAAGTTGGAATTCAATGGCTGTTTATGAACTGCCCATTTCAGCCCCTGAATGGGGAAATCTGAGCAATTCTTCTTTTCTCTCATTCAACAAACATTTCTAGAGCCCTTATGTGCCAGGCACTGGGTGTTTTTATTTCTCTCCCCTTTATTATTATTCTGTCCTGTTTTCTTGAATTATGTCTCTCTCCCCATGTGTGTCTGTGTGTGTACAAGTATATAACAGTATGTCAATCCTGGAAAGTCCTGAGCACTATGATTACAGCTCTCCCTGGTCTCCCTGCCACAACAGCGCTGCTCATGCTCTCTTTGAGGAAAAAAAAACAAACCACAACAAACTATTTTATTGATTATGCTATTACAGTTGTCCCATTTTCCCCCTTCATTCCTTTCCACCCTGCACACCCCCTCCCACCCACATTCCCCCTCTTTAGTTCATGTCCATGTGTTATAAGATCTTTAGCTTCTACATTTCCCACACTATTCTTGCCTTCCCCTGTCTATTTTCTACCTACCGTCTATGCTACTTATTCTCTGTACCTTTTTCCCCTCTCTCCTCCTCCCACTCCCCTGTAGCTAACCCTCCATGTGATCTCCATTTCTGTGGTTCTGTTCCTGTTCTAGTGTTTGCTTAGTTTGCTTTTGTTTTAGGTGTGGTTGTTAATATCTGTGAGTTTGCTGTCATTTTACTGTTCATATTTTTTATCTTCTTTTTCTTAGATATGTCCCTTTAACATTTCATATAATAAGGGCTTGGTGATGATGAACTCCTTGAACTTGACCTTATCTGAGAAGCACTTTATCTGCCCTTCCATTCTAAATGACAACTTTGCTGGATAGAGCAATCTTGGATGTAGGTCCTTGCCTTTCATGACTTGGAATACTTCTTTCCAGCCCCTTCTTGCCTTCTAGATTTCTTTTGAGAAATCAGCTGATAGTGTTACTGGCACTCCTTTGTAGGTGACTGTCTCCTTATCTTTTGCTGCTTCTAGGATTCTCTCCTTCATTTTAATCTTGGCTAATGAAATGATGATGTGCCTTGGTGTGTTCCTACTTGGGTCCAACTTCTTTGGGACTCTATGAACTTCCTGGAGTTCCTGGAAGTTTATTTCCTTTGCCAGATTGGGGAAGTTCTCCTTTATTATTTGTTCAAATAAGTTTTCCACTTGTTGCTCTTCTTCTTCCCCTTCTGGTACCCCTATGAGTCAGATGTTGGAACATATAAAGATGTCCTGGAGGTTCCTAAGCCTCTCCTTATTTTTTTGAATTCTTGTTTCTTCCTTCTGGCCCACTCCATTGATTTGAGTCCCAGTTTTCTTCCCATCACTATTGGTTCCCTGTACATTTTCCTTCATTTCACTTAGTGTAGCGTTCAATTGTTCATCTAATTTGGGACCAAAATCAACCAACTCTGTGAGCATCCTGATCACCAGTGTTTTGAACTATGCATCTGATAGGTTGGCTATCTCTTCATCACTTAGTTGTATTATTTCTGGAGTTTTGAGCTGCTCTTTCGTTTGGGCCTTTTTTTTTTTTTTCCCTGATGTGCCTGTTACATAGTGAGGGGTGCAGCCTTAGGTATAAAACTGGGTAGGACAACCCAGTCACTGGGCTGTGATGCAGTATGTGGGGGAGGGGTCTGAGAGGGAACAATGGCACTTGCTCTGCTCTCTGCTGGATTTCAGTCCCTTCTGCTGCTTCTCCCAAGCAAACTGGGCCTTTCTGGTGCTGATTCCTGGGTGGGTGGGTTTGTGTATGTTCTAGGACCCTGTAGGTCTCTCCAATGAGCTCTCCTGTGAGGCTGGGAGTCTCTCCCGGCACCTCAACCCCCACAGGTATTTTCGTTCAGTGTTTTGAGGCTTTATTTCCCTACGCTGGGACCCTGGGTTGCACAGACTGTCTGGCTCCCTAATTTTGCCTGGTTTATCTGCACGCGAATGTGGGACCACCCGGTCTGTCAGCTGCCTTGTGTGCCAATCCCCTCCATAATCCACCGCCTCACTGGGTCCACCCGCTGCTGCCTGCTCGCCCAGGGTCCACCAGTCACCGCTTTGCCACGAGTCCTCTCCACCTGGCTGCCTGACTCTGCCCCTCCTACCGGTCTGGATGAATGTGTCTACTTTAACTCCTGGGTTGTTGGACTTCCATACAGTTCAATTTTCTGTCAGTACTGGTTGTTTTTTTTTGTTGTTGTTGTTGTTTCTAATTTTTTGTTGTCCTTATTTTGGTTGTGCGAAGAGGCATAGTATGTCTACCTGTGCCTCCTTCTTGGCCAGAAGTCCTCATGCTCTCTTAAGAGAAAAGCCTTGGAAGGTGTGAAAAACCAGGATGAAGAACATTAAGCTGCTTCTTACAACATTCATGTACTTATTCACACATTTATTTATTCAGTAGTATTCTGGAGATATTGTGGTGAACATATAGACAGGATCTCTAGCCTCACTGAGCTCATATTTGTTGTGGGACAATGTTCTTGAAATATTAAAATTTGTTTCTCCCAAGAGCTCACTTTTTTTTTTCTTTTCTTGGTCCCACTCAAGTAGCTAGGCTGTGTTCATTGCCTCCAAAGACAAAAGTAATCAGCAGAAAGCAGAGGGAAAGGCAGACTTCAGTCTTTTAGGGGAATAGACATTATACTAGACATAGGCAAAACACTAGCATGAACAGGGCTTCACTGCACAGATACTCCACTAGATCAAAAAGATTCCTCTGAACTGAAATTTGGAACTCCCATACAGCTGATTGGGAAGAGGAGAGAGCAGTCCAGGCCTGAAGGGGCCATCAATGAGAACAAGCTGTATCTCTGCTAAGGATCCTAGTGAGGAGAATTTGTGTGCAGCCAGGACCAGATGACAGCCAAGGGTATATCTGCCAATACAACCTATCACCCACACCTGGGCCTACACCAACCATCCTTTCCCCAGGCATCCAAATTCCATGCTTGCCTCTTCTTCCTGGGCGCACAGTCAGACTCTATTTTCCAGTCTCCCTTACAGTTAGAAATAAAGCCATATCATGAACCAGTGAGTTCTGACCAATGGAATGTGGGAAGTGACATATACCACTTCCTAGACTGTCCATAAATCCTTCCAATGCAATCCTTCATGCTCCTTCCTCTTTCCTGTTCTGCCAGATATAAGTGACAGGCTCTAAGGACCTAGGGGATGGCAGAGCCAGAAGGTAGAAGGAGCCTGGACCCCTGAGTCCCTGCTTGGAAGAATCACTGGGTTTCTGGTCCCACTCTGACCAGAAATATTTGCATTTGTGTCAATTCTTAAATTAACAGAAGTTAATTTTTATTGTATCAAGCCACTAAAACATTGCAGTTTGTTACACAAATTTTAAACTACTCTGAAAATATATTCTGAGCAACCCCCAGCTCAAGTAACACTTTCCTGACCCTGGACTTACTTCACTCCTTATCCAACCTACCCCATAAGGACAAGCACTGCATTGCAAAATGCCAGGACACAGTAAACAACCCCCTAAAGGAAGGTGGGGCCCTCATAATCTACATGGTGGTTTGATGGGAATGAAGAGAAAGGTTCTACTCTTATACTCGTGAAGCTAAACAGAACCTGCTTAAGATTCTTCCCAAGCTAGAAGAGTGATTAAACAGATAGTATAGAAGGGTAGAGAAATAGGAAACAGGTAAATGCAGAGTTAAGGGTAGAATTACAAATTGTGCTGAACTCTGTAGAGGAAAAAAGTACAAATAGCCTGGAGAAAATAACAAGTGGAGATATAGCCTACATTAGGAGGTGGAATGAGTGAAGACTTCTGAGGAAGGAACAGCTGAACTGAAGCCTAAAGAGGGAATCAGCATCAAGCAGATTAAGGTTGGGGGACTAGCATTCCAGTCAAAGGGAAAAGGGTGTGCAAAGGCCCTGAGAATAGACAGATGTGGCAGACACTGGCCAACAGTGTCCACGTCATTACGGATGAATTAAACATATACACAGACTACCGAGTCTGGTGGAGGAATAAGGACGACAGCACAGCTTTTCTCTCAAGGGGAGCAAAAGCCGCAGCTTCCACCATGACAGGTCTTTATTCTAATAACTCCTTACATTCCAAGATGGTTCTTCCTCACTATCCCAGTTACAATAAAGGAGCCAATGCCCCTCATTACATCACAGAAGAAGGACATTAGCAAATGAATAGGCAGCCGGTTACACTGGGCCTGCAAGGTACTTGCATGGTGAGGGGGTTTTAGCGAAGAGCAAGACTAAAAACAGCCTAAGTATACTGCAAATCTGATTACCCACGAGGGAACCTATCTGTGGGTGTGGGTCCTGTGCATCTCCGAGTGGGAGCTGGGCCCATGCCATGCAGAAGGGTCTGCCACAGACAGAGTTTGCCTCAGTTGAGTATCTGAGAGATGCCGGTGTAGCTGGGATGTACAGAGAGGAAGAAAGGGGCATGATATGGGGATGAAGAAACAGGCGGAGGCAAGTCATGCCACCCACAGAGGCCTGGTTCTTGATGTTCCATATTATTACAAGAACCTAAGAAGAATTTTAAACAGGGGTCAGGGTCAGGATTGCATTTTTAAAATATCAAACTGGCCAAGATGGAGACTGGTTGGGAGAGAGGTAGAATTGGAAGGAGGGAGCCCATGTGGAGGCCATTTCAGAAATACAGGCCAGAGACAATGGTAGGTTGAATTAGAGGACTGGCAACATGTATATGGGTTTAAGACATGCTTGGTAAATTAAATGGAATAGCAACTCCTGCATTCAGTATCTTTAAACCCTAGTGAGAAATGGGAGCAAGTATTAAGCTGTAAGCTGAGCCTCTAAAGATTGAGAGGTATGGCAAACAACAGTAACAGCAGCTTCTCCTTTATCTGAACGACCACCCTTAGAGCAGATGGTCTGGAGGAGATTACAGGTTGCCAGGAATGTGGAGCTCGGACTCAGAAGGTTGCCACCCAGTTGGGCAGTGACTGTGTGCTCACTCAATTGTGTTGCCGTGCCAGAAGGGATAGAGCCTGATTAGTTAACCAACTTCAAACCCTAACAAATGAGGACTCAGTCCAGACATGCTCTAAGCACCACAGGGGAAGGGTGGTAGACAAACAATTTCATTATGAAAATCTTTGTGCCAGATCCTATGCTGAGGAACATGTGCACGTTCTTACTTATGTTCAGTAGGGCTCTGTAAATGCTTTTAAAGCAGTTCCCCAAGGAATATTGTTTCCTTCAATGCTGTTTTGTTATAACGTTGATGAGATACCCTAGGAACATAACTCTTATTTATATCAATTAGCCTATGGTAAAATTGGTTTAGTTATACATCATTCCATTTAACGTAGCAGAACCTGTGAATTACGACGTTAAGTGTTTGGTAATGCTAAGGCTTGGAGATTAGCACCTTACCTGAGGCCATGTCTCTTGTAAGTACAGTAGCTTATATTCAAACCCAGCTCTGTTCTGACTCCAGATTCCAGGTTTCTACCCACATAACCTAATGTGTTGAGAAGGATTCTGAAGATGTGTTTGGCTCCGTGGGGCAAAGGCAGGTGGGCACAGTGTGGTCAGTCATGTATCTGCCACCTCTGTACAAGTACTGAATGTGTCCAAAATGTCCATATAGATTCTTTTTAAAGCCAAGTTGATCCTAAGGTTAAACTGCTCCCATAGCTGTTTTAGTGTAAAGTGAATGCTCTATAAGCATGTGACCTTTTATTCTAAAAGGTAAATCAATTGGGATTGTATCCAACAGAATAACAAAGGAAAGTTGTAATTATACTTTATGATTTTATAGGATGACATTCATATTCTATTGTTCAGTTATACATTTTTAGACCAACTAACCAGAAGGAATATTACTTGAGGAATCTGGTATGGGAGGGCCTCCAGACACCTTAACACCTTTCCACCTTAACACCTTAACACACCTTAATTCTCTTAACACAAGAATTCTAAAAACATTATGGAAGATTAAAAACCTACTTTGGGAGCCTCTTCTCTCCATAGTGCAACTGGGGCTGGAAAATGGCTCTGGGATGAAGCTAAGCTCTGAGCTGTCGGGGCAAGGCTGCACTGCAATGGAACTACGTTGTCGCTGGGAACCCAGGGTCAAACTAGCATAAACCAGCGTCTTTGTTTCTGAATGCCCTCATGAGAAAGACCAATGTGGTTTTCTTCTCCTCACCCTCTTTCCTGCCCCTAGTGGGGGGGGGGAGGTTTATTCTTTTCATATAATTTCTTCTTTATGTCACCAAATGTCTTGTGATAGTATTACACTCGGTAGATTTCTTATTGAGAAGTTGCCAACAACCAAAAGATAATGAGCTTAATTTTGCAGGCGTATAAAAACCAGAGAGTGGATTATGCCCAATTCATTGAGAATAGTGTCCACTGTGCATATCTGAGAAAATTTGCAGGGGTTGTAAACAGTTCCACATCTTAAAGAATGCTTTGTGCAATAGAAATGTTCGCTGAAAGGCAATGGGCCCTTAAATTTTATGGGATAGGAGAGACAGAGCTACATAGGATATCAACATTCATAAAATGTGTATTTGGTCAGGCACATTGCTAAACTCTTGAGGATATAATGAAAAATGAGACCTAAGAGAATTAACAATCTAATAAAGAAGGGAGAGGAGACTGTATGTAGGAACACAGTGAGCAAAAAAATGGTTAGTATAGGTATAATAGTAGTTCTCATAGTTGTGGTCCCTAGTAACAGCTGGGAGCTTGTTAGAAAGGCCAGTTCTCAGGCCCTACATGAAACCTACTGAATCTGAAACTGTGAAGGTAGAGCCTAGCAATCACCCTTCAGGTGGTTCTGATATACACTAATGTCTGGGAACCACAGGTTTAGCAAAAGAGATGATAATGAAGTGTGATTGCTTGGGGAAGAGGGATTGCGTTGGTTGTTGGTATCCCACCAAGAAATAATGAATGTGGGCACTGGGGCCTTAGGGCTCTTGTGACTGAGTTCTATGAGGCAGGCTTGAGGCTTCAGTTGCCCCAGCACCTAAGGCCATTGGATGTCCTGTCAGCTGCAGTTCTTGTTATACTTCTGCATTAGTTTCCTATCGCTGCTGTAACAGATTAACACAAATTTAGTTGCGTAAAACCACAGAAATGTATTATCTACCAGTTCTGGAGGTCAGAAGTCCAAATGCATTCTGGCCTGAAGTCAAGGGGTAGGTAGGTCTGGCTCCTTCTGGAGGCTCTAGGGGAGAATCCCTCCTCTTGCCTTTTCCAGCTTTAAGAGGCAACTTGGTTTCCTTGGATATGGTCCTGCATCACTCTGACCTCTGCTTCCTTCATCACATCTCTGCTGACTCTATTACTCCTACCTTCCTCTGATAGGCCCCTCGTTATTACATCGGGCCATCCAGACAATCCAGAATAATCTTCTCATCTCAGGGTCCTTAATTTAATCATAGCTGCAAATTCCCTCTTGCCATGTTTGCAGGTTCCTGGAATTAGGACGTGGACCTCTTTGAGTGGCCGTCATGCAGCCCCCCCACAGCTTCCCCTTCAGTGTTGCTAGAGAGGAGGAAGGGAACAGTACATGATGACTGACAAAGTTTTGAGGAGAGTAGCATTGATTAATTAGTTCAGTTGTTACATTGTTTCAATTTGTAGGGTAGCCATTTCTCCTTATAAAAGCCGAGTCAAGCATCTTTTTAAGGTGCCCCAAAAGAGCAGCGTCAATGAGATTGGAAAAGAGCAGTGTCAATGAGGCCACCTGAGTGGGCCCGT
This sequence comes from Anoura caudifer, assembly GCA_004027475.1. Classification (NCBI taxonomy): domain Eukaryota; kingdom Metazoa; phylum Chordata; class Mammalia; order Chiroptera; family Phyllostomidae; genus Anoura; species Anoura caudifer. Next base: position 10,545 of record PVKU01003379.1, on the reverse strand, counting down.
AACTGAACTTTACATTCCTGTCCCCTGTCCGGTGAACTTTACCCCAACCTGTTTATCTTCCTTGAGTCTCTATCTCAGATAAAGGCACATAACCTGTTCACTCAATCCACAAATCTAAGTAATATCTTAAGCTTCCCTTTCTCTTTTATTTCCAAAATCCTCTCCACCACCCACATCTAATCAGCCACCAACTTCTGTCAATCTCACCTTCTAGATCTCTCTTAATCTTCAACTACTCTGGCCAGGCTTGACTCAAGGCCTCACCATCCCTCACCTAGAATTTTGCAAAGGACTGGCTCCAAGGTCACCACTTTTTTCACCACTACTAGGATAGTATTTTCAAAACACAAACCTGTCTCTCCTTATTCCCTGCTGTTCAAAGCCCCCTAATGCCATTTTAGAATAAAGGCCAACTCTTTGATGAGATGTAGAAGGCTCTTCATGATGCACCCTTAGCTTACCTGTTCGGCCTCATGGTTCCCATTCCCTCACGTGACAAAACAAATTATTTACAAATCCCAGAATGCACCTTAATCCCTGACATCTCCCACCTCTTGGCAATGCTCTTCTCTTTTCTGAAACATCCTCCTACAATTCTATACCTGGCTGGAGTGACGACCCCACGACACTTCAGGTCTTCCTCTAGGCATATTGCCCTGGCCTCTTTCCTCCACCTTAGCACCTACTACTCACCTCTAGAAGCACTTATTACCCTGAATTATAATTGATGATTTATAGCCTTTCAAACCACTAAACTGTGAGCTCCTTTAGTGCGAGAATTAAATCTTACTTATGTGTTTATTCCCTGGACCCAGCATAGTTCAGGACACACGGTAACTGCTTAATATATTAGTTCTTAGTTGAATGGGAATATCTTACAACATCAGGAAAAGCTGGCTAAGAAAACCAAAAAAAAGCAGTGGGAGTAAGAAGGAGAGATGGGTTAGAATCCTGGGTGCTTAGTCACTGGAACAGGCCAGGACATTTTGGGGAAGACCCATCAGTAGATACATCTATGAGGACGTAAAGAAGAAAAGGAGAGTGTTTTCAATGTCAGCTTGTCTTGAGAACCAATGCCAGAAAATATGTCTTTGGATTGGACAGACAAAAAAGCCACCAACGCCATTCAAGAGAGCAGTTTCAAGTGGAGGCTAGAAGGCAAAGATGACTGAAGAAGGTGAAGCAAAAGGGCCCAGCTTACAGGGAGTTAAGCAGTGTTTCTTAAACTTCACTGTGTATTACCATCCAGGGAGAGCTTGTTTGAGATGCATATTCCGAGGTCCACCCCTAGAGATTCTAATTCAATCAGTGTAGAGGTGGGCCTAGGGATCTGCATTTTAAACAAGCATTATGATACAGATGGTCCCTTTGAGAAATACAAACTATATGTTATAGTAAAATACCGAATATAAACAATGTTCTACACAATGTCAAGATGAAAGAATATAATTTGGGATGTTAGGTACAAATGTCAAGAAGTATGTATCAATAAGTCAACCACCAGAAGTGTGTATGCTATCTCTCTTTCCCTCTCTCTCACTCACACTCACACACACACACACACACACACACACACACACACACACACAAGGATTTGTCATGGGGATTGACTTACTGAATTATGGCAGCTGACCAAAGAGTTTCCAGGAGGCTGATGTCCTTGCCTCTGAAGCTAGAGTATGAAGTCCACAGGGTAAACAGAAGAGAAGGTGGATGTAAAGTGGAGGAGATCAAAAGCAGGCTAGAACCCACAAATATGAGCTGGAGCCCCAACAGGGTAAACAAATCCATGATAGTTATTGCTGCCTCTGACCCTAGTAGGGTGGGTACCCTGCAGAAGTTGGATCCTTCCTCATAGAGCTGAATACATACACCCAGGCTAGGGATGTGAGCATGAGAGAAGGGTCGGGCAGAAGGCAGAGCAGCGGTAGACTGGACTGCTGCCTCGAAGACAAAGGTGAGCCAGCAGATACGTGGCAACATGTGCAACATGTACAAAATGGCTGCTGCTTCACTTCCACCCTCCAAATCTCCCACAAGAATCTCCTTTGTGGCCCAAATAACTAGAAATATAAATGAAAGGGAATTCTGGGAAATGTAGTTCAGCCTAGGTGCCAACATATTACAAAACCACCACAAGGGTGTGTGTGTGTGTGTGTGTGTGTGTGTGTGTGTGTGCTCACGAGTGTGTTTTAAGAAAGGAGAGATCACCAGATGAAAAGGTTGAGGAGTCAGTTAAGAGGGACAGTTGATGGAGCACCTCCCCACCCTCCGCCCAGCAGAAGAAGCAAGGGAAGGTTCTATGCTTTCATGTTTGAAAGGAAGGACATTCCTTCCCCTAGCATAAACAGAGGGAAGCAGGGTGAGAGGATAAGAGAGGGCAGGGCTGGGCGAGAGAGAGAGTGGTGTAACCACACATACTTGTTGGAAGAAAAGGAAGAGAGGCAGATAACTGGACACCACACATAAGGCAGCATGGATGGTCCTCCTCAAACACAAAGAACCAACTTGTGTCCCTCTTTCATTCTTTTTTTAATGACTTTTTACTTTTCAATTACAGTTGGCATACAATATTATACTAGTCTCAGGTGTACAACCCAGTGATGAGACATTATACAACTTACTAAGCGATCACCCTGGTAAGTTCCGTACCCACCTGGCACCACATAATTATTATAATACTATTGAATATATTCCCTATGCTGTACTTTACATCCCCATGACAATTCTCTAGCTACCAATCTGTACTTCTTAATCCCTTCACCTTTTTCACTCAACCCTCCAACCCTACTTCTGTCTGGCAACTGTCAAAATGTTCTCTGTATCTATGAGCCTGTTTCTGTTCTGCTTGTCTATTTTGTTTCTTAGAATCCACATATAAGTAAAAGTATATGGCATTTTTCTTCCTCTGTCTGACTTATTTCACTCAGCACAATACCCTCTAGGTTCAACCATGTTGTTGCAGATGGTAAGATTTCACTCTTATTTCTGGCTGAGTCATGTTCCATTGTGTATATTCACCATTTCTTTATCCATTCATCTGTTGATAGACACTAAGGCTACTTCCATATCTTGGTTATTGTAAATAATGCTGTAATGAACATGTAGATGCATATAACCTTATTGATTTAGTGTTTCAGGTTTCTTTGGATAAATACCCAGAAGTGGAACTGCTGGATCTTTCTTTGTCTCCTGTTTTTCTTTTGTTTGTTTTTTTAAATATATTTTACTGATTATGATATTACAATTGTGCCATTTTCCTCTCCACCCTGCATCCCCCCTCCCATCAGCACTCCCCTGCAGTTCATGTCCATGGGTTGTACATATAAGTTCTTGCTTCTGCATTTCCTATTCTATTCTTAACCTCCCCCTGTCCATTTGTACCTACTATTATATAGCCTTTGTTTTAAAGTGTATTTTGTCTGGTATAAGTATTGCTACCTCAGCTTTTGTTTGTTTGTTTGTTTGTTTCCATTTTCATGAAATATCTTTTTCCATCCCTTTACTTTGTCTCTGTGTATGTCTCTCTTAAGAGTTCTTTTTTTATAAATTCTCACCTGAGGATATATTTATTGTTTTTTTTAGAGAGAGAAAGGGGTAGAAAGAGAGAGAAACATTGATGTGAAAGAGAAACATCAATCAGCCCCATCCTGTATGCACCACAACTGGGGATCAGCCCAAAACCCAGGTGTGTGCCCTGCCTAGGGACAGAACCCACAATGCTTCAGTGCGTGGGACCATGCTCCAACCAGCTGAGCCACCCAGTCAGGGTTGTGTGTCTGAAGCGAGACTTACTTTTGATCTGAAATGAGTCTCTTGTAGACAGTATATGTAAGAATTTTGTTTTGTTACCCATTTAGCTCCCATATGTCCTTTGATTGGAGCATTTAGTCCACTTGCACTTAAAGTAATTGTTGATAGGTATACATTTATTGCCATTTTATTATTCATATTTTTTTATCTTTTTTTCTTCTCCTTAAAGAAGACCCTTTAACATTTCTTGTAATACTGGTTTGGTGGTGATGAACTGCTTTAGCTTTTTCTTGTCTGGGAAGCTCTTTATCTGTCCTTTGACTCTAAATGATAGCTTGGCTGGGTAGAAAAATCTTTTTTGTAGGTGCTTGCTTCATCACTTTGAATATATTACACTAATCCCTCTGGCCTGTAAAGTTTTTGTTGAGAACCCAGCTGACAGTCTTATGAGAACCCTGCACTTGTATGTCTATTTCCTTCACCAGGTTGGGGAAGTTTTCTGTCATTTTTTTTTTTTTACATAGGTTTTCAATTCCTTGCTCTCTCTCTTCTCCTTCTGGCACCTCCATGATGCCAATGTTTGTATGCTCGAAGTTGTTACAGAGGCTCCTTATACTTTCCTCATTTTGGGGTGTTATTTTCCTTATGCTGTTTTGATTGGGTATTTTCTGCTTCTTTATCTTCCAAATCTCTGATTCGATTCTCTGCTTCATCTACTCCACTGTTGAATCCCTGTAATCTATTCATTTTGGTTAGTGTATCCTTCGATTCTGACTGATTTTTTTCATGTTTTTCTCTGTTTTTATGTTTCTTATCTCTTTGTTGGAGGTCTTACTAAGTTCATCTACTCTTTCCCTCATTGAGCATCTTTATAACCAGTGTTTTGAACTCTACCTCTAGCAGATCACTTGTCTCCATTTTGTTTAGTTCTTTTTCTGGAGTTCTTTTCTGTTTTTTTCATTTGAGACACATTTATTTGTCTCTTCATTTTGGCTGCCTCCCTGTGTTTGTTTCTTTGTCTCTTTCTTTCTTTCCTTTAACCTTTGGAATGTAGAATATCTTTATTAAAGATTTCTTAAACAAAATACAAAAGGCTTAAAACATACAGAAAAAGGCTAATAAATTTGACAGTAAACTTAGAAACTTCTACCTAAAATACAAAACTTAATTCTAATCAAATACCTAGTCCTATCTTTCAGTTTACAGGAAATAGAGAGGTTAGAGGGCACCATGATGATTCCATCAAATAATTCTAGAATGTGAAACATTTTACAAAACAACTGGCCCAAACTCTTCAAAAAGTTGACGTCATTTAAAAAAGAAGGGTAGGAGATAGAGATAGATGGATGGGTAAGAAAATCTTCTAGAGGAAGAGAATAAACTGACAAGAACAACATGTAGTACATGAACCTTGAGTTTGGATAACAAACCAATACCTATAAGTGACATTTTTGACACAGTCAGGGATATTGAATATGGACTACATATTATGAAATTATTATTAATTTTCTTAAGTTTGATAATAGTATTATGGTTACAAAGGGCATTTGCTTTTTTAGAAATGCATGGTAAAATACTGAAAGGTGAAATGTCAATTTACTTCCAAATCTTTCAACAACAAAATGTTATTAACTGACAAATCTGGATAGAAGGCAGGCATATGGATGTTCATGTGTTTGTTTCTAAGTATTAGGTAGAACTTCTCTGTCTGTCTGTCTTGGTAGAATGGTCTTACGTGGTAGGTATCCTGCAGCATCCAGCGGCACAGCCTCCTGATCACCCAAGCTGGGCACTCAAGGTGTCCTCACTGTGTGGGGTGTGCTCACTGTGTGGGCTGTACACACCCTCCCATAGTTGAGCCTTGATTGCTGTGGGCACCACAGTTTTACCCCTGGCTGATTGGCTGAGAGCACTGGCTGAGTCCACCATGGAAGATCAGCTGTGCAGGGGCCAATTCCATGGAGCAAGACTTACTACATTTGGACTCCAGTGCCTGCTGAGTCAGCCCTGTGAATGTGGCCCTTGTGGAGGAGGTTGGGTAGTGCTTCTACATGTTCTAAAGCTGTCCACCTGATGTACTGGCCCTGGGGCCTCCTGGGAGGTTCAAGAAGTCCAGCTGCCACCTGTACCCTGCTGGGGCCACCTGGAATGAGCCACAGAGTGATCTATAGATAGTTGCTACTTGTTTTGGGCTTGGAGGTGCCCAGGAGAAGCCCAGCTGCCAATCAACGCTGGTTGCTGCTAGCACTGGGCCTGGGGTCATTTAGCAAGTGGTATGTGCATGTTGAGGTCAGAAGCTGCTTGTTTGAGAGATTTTAGGAAACTTTGTAGCATGAGCCAAGACAGGCCATTTGCATTAAAAAGGTACTTAAAATGGATTGGGTGGGCCTGCAATTTGGGTGGGGGGAGGGGGTCTCAAGGAATCACCAGGGCAAGGCTAACAATGTTAGCCAGGTTGATGAAGACTCGGGTATGGTGCCTGCCTGCCAGCTCTGTGGGGGGAATGCCCAGAAAAGGAACAATAGCCTCTGCCTAACAATTGTCTGGGAGACAGCTGCCCCTCCAGCTCTTGCTCTGATGCCAGATTACTCAGTTCCTTCTTGTATGTTCCTGGTGCCCTAGCGCTGGAACTCAGAGCAAGGGAGTCCCCACTCTTTCATTCTTAGGGTCCTCACATAAGAACACTTCCAAGAGCAACAAATTCAAAGGCAATCTGCAGTCTTCTCTTTGTGCAAATAGGATTAATTTATGTTCCTCCAAAACCCAAATTGTGACATAATTTTAAAATATGATTATTAAGCACCTGCTTGTTCATCACTGTGAATTTACAGAGGTCACATCTTAGCATATGGTCTGCTTCTTCCTTACTGAAGCTATTGGCAGCAGAGCTGCTCACAGCTTGGTGTGCTGTGCTAGCACCAGCATGAGAATTTAAGGAATGACACACTATGCCAGCTAGTCCATCTGAGATTCTGGCAGAGAGAGTCCCTGAAGGGAAGTTTGCGGGAAGGCATAATTCTTTTTTAAAACTTAAAATTGCAAGGTAAGGATGTATTATGTACCCACATAACTTCCCTGATCTGAGTCTATTGTGAATGAATGACTTAAACCAACTTCAGCCTATTTACGCTTTCAGTCTTCCCTTCTTCTTGAAGTAGTGATTTTTCTTAGTCAATTTTCTATGTAAAATAAAATAATTCCTCTTTTTGTTAACTTTAATTCTTCAGGTTTCAATCTCTAAAGAAGTTCCTCATTTCTAATAGACAATATTTAATGAACAAGACCAGTTCAAACTATCCTTACTTGATTTTATAAACTTTTGGTCATGCTTCCATAAATTTTACTTTCTAGATTAGAAAATGTTTTTATTTTCTCCTGAAAGAATCTATTTGGAGAATGGAATTAGACTTGAATACAGATTTTCTGAACTTCAAGTCTTTCCACTTTCTTCTGCAAATTAATATCTGAATCAGTTTCTTCATCTATAAATGGGGATACTAACAAATATCTCTCATGATAATTATAAGGATTAAGTAAGATAATACATATATTAGCAGAGTATAGACTATGTTTCTATAACAAAGAGAGCCTAAAATATGGGGGTGGGAGCTTAAATAAAACAGAAATCTATTTCTTATGTAGTATTCCAAAGGTAGTGACTCATAGGTACTTCTACAATTTCAATATGGAGTTGGCAAAAGTAGGTTTAAAGTTGTGAGTACACAATACATAGAGCTTTTGTTGTATTATTTATTAATTATTGTATTATCTTCCATATGAACAACTGTAAACCTACTTTTGCCCCACCGTCTATATACCTTTCATTTATGGATGGATCATCTCCCAGCCAACAGTGGAGGAAAGAGAATTATGGCAAAGAGCTTCCTTTTTTAAAGTGTGACCCAGAAGCTACACAAACATATCACTGTTGCTTATATCCCATTGGCCAGAACATAGTCACATGGCTACATCTAATGGCATGAGAGGCTGGGAAATGCAGTCTCTATCTGAATGGACATATGCCCAGTTAATATCATGAGGAATATGGTTTATTATTAAAAGGAAAAAGAATAGAATGGATATTGGGGAATGATGAACAAAGGTATAACTACTCTCTCACTATTACATAGATTTCTATTATGGTTTTAAAAAAACTTGATATTTTAATTTTGATCTCCCTTTTCTATGCTGAGAATCCCATATAGCCAAACTTCAAGGTCAAGAAGACAAGTTGTACATATTTAGAACCTAACACAGAATTATTCTTAATAAATATTTATCACAGTGAATAATCATAATCACTCCAAGAGCCCTTATCTGGGTTCAACCCCTTTACTAACATGTAGATTGCAGACTTTACAGTTTTACTGAGCATTATTTTTCCATATATGACATCATTGGTTTGACCTACCATATGATCCAACAGGTTGCACAGTGAAACACTTCAGCATGTTCTTACTGTGTGACATTTTTAAGGAGAAAAGAGTAGAATCTTAAAAACACAAAAAGCTGGCTCTCAAAACATAGTCATGTTCCCTTAAGTTAAGTATTTAAATCAAACATGAGACCAGTAACTTAAAAAAAGTTTATTATCCATTTTCTTGGCAGCCAGAGCAAACCTAACACAGAAGCAGAAATTGGGAACCAGACCTTGGCTTACTTAGAGGTAATATTTTGTAAACCACCTCTCTTTGTAACTAGTCCCAGAGTAGAACTCTTTGCCTGAGGTTAGGAAAACCAACTGAAAGTATTCACAGAATGCCATATCTCAAATTCTGACACTTATATCTATTTGCACAAGGTGAGTATTTGGCAGGGGGCAGGGGTGGAAATGACTTAATTACAAACAGCAAGGAAACCTAGCTGAAGAACAGGAAGGAATTTAACATTATTGGACATCGACCTTGTGTCTGAGATTGCGTGAAGACCATTCAAACACATTATCTCATTTAGTTATGATAACAACCTGAAATGGGATAGGCATTGTTATAGGAATCGTCTTTTAGGGTCAAAGTTAAATAAGTTTTAAAAGATCACTGACATTGCACATTGGGTTCCTAGGAAGCAGACCCAATGCTTGAGATGGAGAGTCGTGTTCAGAACTGTAGACAGTATTTCCAAGGTCAAGTCTTGAAGGGAACTGGAAGGAAGCAGGATGGGGCCAAGAGAGGAGTTGGGCTTCACTGCAGTCTCCATGAGGTCTCAATTGATCCCATGGGAAAGCTCTAGAGCTGTGATAACACTTAAGAAGGGCAGGATTTTTTTTTACTACCATGACAAGCAGCTGGGTGCAGTCCACAGCGCTTGAAACAGCTGGAGGAAGCAACTTTTTTAGTCCTGAATAGGGACCTGAGCAACACATCATAGTGTCTGTTATAATCAAGCAGCCTGGAAGTAACAAAGCCAAATAGGAACACAGCTCTGACCCCAAAGCCCATGCACTTTTCCACTGTGCTTGCCCCAACAGGCAATCAGCCAGCTGGTTACCTATTTTAAAAAATGGTAAAAAAGAAAATAATTTGCATTCTGGTTCTGAAAATGTGGCCTTGGTGTCTTACATCATCAGAATTTTCCAAGTTTTACTTAGATAATTCAACCTTGAATCTGTGTGTTTTTTTATGATTAACACCTTTTCTAAGGTTATCCACAAAAATTTTCTTATTTCTTAAACTAAATTCAACCAAAACAATAAATATGCTAAAGACTTAAAACATACTCTATTTAGGCTCCTTCATTATATAACTTCCAAATGCTTCATTTTAGAATTCAGGAATGATTGAGTAGCATAATTTGTGTCAAATATATACTATTCATTTTTAAATATATTTGATCACGTAAGGCCTAATGGTTAAGTGCAGATATTGGTTCAGAAGTTCTGGGAGAAAAAAAATGTACAAGGATTCATAAAGACTTAATGAAATGCATATGCCTCTCACCTTGAAAACTACTTATAGCTAAAACTTATCATTCATGTTCTTGAACTTGAAAGTATTTGTGTGGAAGATAAGGCATTTATCCATTCAACAAATATTTACAGAGCACCTATGGTGAGGATCAACATTAAGTACTTTAAGCACCCACCTCATGACTTAGCTTTTCCAGAGAAATTTGATCGCTTTTCTAGCCACATCAAAATGATACTTTCTGGCTGCCTTGTTTTAGAATAAGTAACCACTCTATGTAAAAAGTGAAGCCAATATCTTTGTCAAACTTTTATGTATAAACATAAATATAATATATAATGCATAATTTATATCTAACATTTGGATGGTATAAAGTTCTGCAATTTATGTTTAGGGAAATCAAAAGGACCGGCATTTTTGTTACTACCTTCTTTTCAAGCCAGCATAAGAAAAAAGCAAGTCATATATTCCAAAGTATACACGGAAAAGGATTAAAATTAAGGACACCTGGAGAGTTTTCACTTGTATATGGTGTCATATTAAAATTTAGGCCTGCCCTCTACCACAGTATCGTCACCCCAGGTACTAACCTGTTTCCTCTCCTCTGGTGCAGTGGTCCTCATAGTGTGGCCCCTGGACCAGCCAGCATCAGCCTTGCCTGAGAACTTGTTAGAAATGCAGACTGTTGGGTTCCTCCTCAGATATACTAAATCAGAAACTCTGAGGTTGAGGTCCATGGTTGTAAGATTACACATTAGACTGTTTTTAAATTTCCATTTAATAATTGTTTATTTGGAGTCAAACAATAAATGGTGTACATTACTTAACCTTTGTCAATGGCATTTGTACACCATGTATTGTGATTTAAAAATATATTTACGTGATATTG